>JAFEMH010006070.1:0-136806 GCA_022495995.1 Adenophora triphylla var. japonica
ATAAACGCGCCCAACTCCGTATTGAAGAACTAGCGAATCTTCGATGAACGATTCTTGAATCACGAACGTTAGATCTTGATTAGCGAAGATCCTCTATGCGTATCCACGCGTTGAACGTAACCCTAGAACAATTCTAGGTGGATTGTTAGATCCTTGATTGAAACTCCTTTCAATCAATGAAGAAATATGGATTTGGATTGCGTTTTTGATTCTCAATTCTCAATTGAAATCTCTCTTTTGTGTTTCTCTAAACCCAAAACCATGAGAGGATCTAGCAGGGCAACCAAGGGTTTGTATTTATACGTTATAAATATTTGCCCTTCGCGAAAACCCTAATTTAAGTCAATTTCGCATCAATCCATTGCCGACGTGGACGACTCATGCCCCCTCGTGGCACGAGTCACCACTTCGCACCCAGCCTTCGGTCTCGGCGTCCCCTTAAGGGGAATAGTTGACTCAAGCTTAGTGGCACGAGTCGCCCTTGATGGGCACGACTCGTCCCCATGGGCACGAGTCGTCCCTCAGACTCTCTCTCTCGATTCTCTCGTCCTGTGCCAAGGGAATAGTTGGAGCCTGCCTGGGACGAGTCGTCCCCTGAGAACAAAAACTCCATATTCTTCATTTTTGACAATTCGTTCGATGCGTGTGACCCCATAGGACTATATTAAGTTGGCAATGAGTTCGATCACATCGATTCTCATAAGACATGAGCGAACTCTAGCAAGCCATCATGCCTACCCAAATAATATAATATAAAGTTCGATTTCCTACATAGAACATATCACAATCCCTTTGTCACACGATGTTATATTGAACATGAGTCATGGTTCACGTCAACTCATATTGTTCAATGCTTTCTTGTTACTAAGTAAATTGATTAATCGAATGATATTAATCACATTAATTCATTCGGGCATGGCCATGCACTACATCAATCTTACTTACGAGTGGCCTAGCAAACATCTCTCTTTACGAGGGACAAATTTCCATCTTGACTTATCATTCTTCCCAACAAGAATCATATCATGCCAATAATAGCCCTTATTGTTATCCGGTTAAAGACAACGTTAAACTATATCAAACATAATATTCATCGAGTGGAAGACGATGATAATCTCAGGTCAAAGGATATCAATGATATAACTATATGAGATTTATTTATGACATACGACCATGACATAAATCTCATAATGGGTCAAGTCCAGTACCTTGTTCTCTAACAAGTACCCATGAATCTAATGTGCATCTCCATGCATATAATCATCATATGATTATCCATTAGACTTCATACTAGTGCTTCATAAGTACTAGGGACACGATTATTAAAGTAAACATGCAAACACATATAATAATCAAAGAAACAATCTCTTATATAAATGAATAATGACATTACAAATAAGTCTATCTCTATAGGCCTAGGTACTAACACCTACAGTCTCCCACTTGCACTAGGCCCAATCATTCATGTATCTTATACCCATGGACCTAACATGACCATCATGTTTAGCTTGTGGCAAAGGCTTGGTGAGAGGGTCCGAAATGTTGTCATCCGTTGGTACCTTGCATATCTTGACGTCCTCCCTTTCACAGATTTCTCGAATGAGGTGGAAACGTCTCAAAATGTGTTTGGATCGTTGATGTGACCTTGGTTCTTTTGCTTGGGCAATAGCACCATTATTGTCACAATAAAGCTCTATCGGGTTAGTGATACTCGAACGACTTCTAAGTCACTAACGAACTTCTTGATCCAAACCGCCTCCTTAGCCGCATCCGATGCCGCTATGTATTCGGCTTCGGTTGTAGAATCAAGAATGCTTTGCTTGGAACTCTTCCAACAAACATCACCTCCATTTAGCATAAACACGAACCTGCATCGCGATCTAAAGTCATCTTTGTCGGTTTGGAAGCTTGCATCTGTGTAACCCTTTACAACCAGATCATCTTCCATTCCTCCAAATACCAAGAATACATCCTTAGTTCTTCTCAAGTACTTCAGGATATTCTTGACTGCTATCCAATGGTTCTCACCAGGATCGATCGGTATCTACTGCTGCGCTTCAAGCATACGGGACATCGGGTCTAGTACATAACATGGCATACATGATAGACCCAATTGCCGAAGCATATGGAATATCACTCATCCTCTTTCGCTCATCATTTGTCTTAGGACAATGAGTCTTGCTAAGAGTAATGCCATGTCCCATTGGCAAGTTTCCTCTTTTAGAATTTTCCATACGGAATCTTCTAAGGACCTTGTCAATATATGTACTTTGACTCAAACCAATCATCCTTCTTGATCTATCTCTATAGATCTTGATACCAAGGATGTAAGCCGCTTCACCCATATCTTTCATTGAAAAATATTTTCCTAACCAAGACTTGACAGTCTCAAGTGCAGGAACATTGTTTCCAATGAGCAAGATGTCATCGACATACAACACCAAAAATAGTACTATGCTCCCACTTATTTTCTTGTATACACAAGGTTCATCTTCATTTTTTATGAAGCCAAACTCTTTGACTGATTCATCAAAACGTAGATTCCAACTCCTGGAAGCTTACTTCAATCCATAAATGGATCTCTGCAACTTACATACTTTATTAGAATTCTTTGGATCGACAAACCCTTCAGGCTGTATCATGTATACATCCTCAAGCAGGTTTCCGTTAAGAAACGCTGTTTTGACGTCCATTTGCCATATATCATAGTCGTAATATGCGGTTATGGCAATTAAGATTCTAATAAACTTAAGCATTGCTACGGGCGAAAAGGTTTCATCATAGTCAACGCCATGAGTCTCGCTTTCTATACCCCTTAAAGAACAAGCCTAGCCTTATAAGTATGTACCTTCCCATCCATGTCGGTTTTCTTTTTGAAAACCCACTTGCACCCTATGATTTTTACACCTTCAGGTGGATCAATCAAGTTCCAAACTTGATTATCGTACATGGATTTGATCTCGGATTCCATGGCTCCTAGCCACTTGTCCGAGTCAGGAGTGGACATCGCCTCTTGATAGGAAGTAGGTTCATCATTCTCAATGATTTCTACTTCGTTACTTTCCGTCATGATAAATCCATATCTCTCAGGTTCGGATCGTATCCTATCCGATCTGCGAAGAACTTGTGTATCTTGAACCGGTTCCACAACTGCTTGTGAATTTAGTTCTATCTCTACTATTGGTTCCTTGTCATTTTCGGGTTCTTGAATTTCTTCAAGATCAATTTTACTCCCACTAGTTTCTTTATAGAGAAACTCTTTCTCTAGAAAGACACCATGTCGAGCAACAAACACTTTGTTCTCGGATCGGTTGTAAAATTGATATCCTTTCGTTTCCTTAGGATAACCAACGAAAATACATTTATCGGATCTGAGTGCAAGCTTATTTTCAGAAACTAATTTCTTTACATAAGCTTCACATCCCCAAATCTTCATGAAAGATAAACTAGGTTTTCTTCCATGCCACATCTCATGTGGGGTTTTAGGAGCCGATTTAGTAGGGACCTTATTAAGTGTGAAAGCAAATGCTTTCCAGCGCATGTCCCCAAAAAGAAATAGGAAGGTTAACTTGACTCATCATCGATCGAACCATATCTAATAGAGTTAGATTTCTCCTCTGACACACCATTCCATTGTGGTGTTCCTGTGGAGTAAGTTCTGAAACAATTCCACAACTTTTAAGATGATCGTCAAATTCTTGGCTTAAGTATTCACCACCTCGATCGGATCGAAGTGTTTTAATAGTTTTGCCAAGTTGATTTTGTAATTCATTTTGAAATATTTTAAATATCTTAAATGCTTCACTTTTGTACTTCATCAGATAGACATAGCCATATCTTGATAAGTAATTAGTGAACGTTATGAAGTACCGAAATCCTCCCCTAGCAATGCTATTCATTGGTCCACATACATCAGTATGTATGAGAGCCAACAAATCACTAGCCCTTTCACTACTCTTAGTAAAAGGTGCTTTAGTCATCTTGCCCAATAAACAAGATTCACAAACATCATACGATTCATAATCATATGAGTCTAAATATCCATCTTTATGGAGTTTAGACACACGTTTCTCATTTATGTGACCAAGACGACAATGCCATTTAAATGTGTTGTTCACATTGTTTGGTTTAGATTTCTTATTAACATGATAAACATTATCAACATTATTTTCAACATCTAAGACATAAAGGCCATTATAAGAATGAGCAATACAGTAAAGCATATCATTCAAATAAATGGAAAATTTCTTATTCGCAATAAGAAAACTGTAACCCTCATTGTCTAAACAAGAAATTGAAATAATGTTTCTGCTCAAATCCGAAACATAATAGCAATTATTCAAAACTAGTATTAATCCGCTAGGTAAAGTGACTTCGTAAGTCCCTACGGCCAATACAGCAACTCTTGCTCCATTTCCAACCCGCAGGTCTACTTCACCTTCCTTGAGCAACCTTCTATTCTTTAGTCCCTGTACATTTAGGCAAATGTGAGATCCACATCCGGTATCTAATACCCAAGAACTAGAAGTAAAAAGTAAAATATCTATCACATAGATACCTGAAGTCATGGCAATCTCATTGCCCTTCTTCTTCAGTCCTTCCTGATAAGCTTTGCAGTTACGCCTCCAATGCCCAGTTTCCTTGCAATGGTAGCATTCCGCATCCTTTTGGATTTGGGTTGAGGCTTCTCAACAACGGCAACCTTTGCCTCCGGTTTAGCAACTTTTGCTTTAACCTTGGGTTTCTTGAACCCCTTTCCTTTATTCACCATCAACACTTGATTGGTTTTCTTGGCGACATTGTTCTCTGCATTCTTAAGCATCCCATGCAATTCAGACAGAGATTTATTCATCCCATTCATGTTATAATTCATAACGAACTGATTATAACTTTCAGGGAGTGAATGCAATATCATATCCGTATCCAGCTCCAACTGGATAGGATATTTAAGCCTCTCAAGGTGTTCGAGGTGACCCTTCATTTTCAACACACGAGGCCCAACAGGTTGTCCTTCAATCATCTTGCATGAATGAAGAGCCTTCATAGTGTCAAATCTTTCCTGACGTGCTTGCAACTGGAACATTTCCTTCTGAAAGGCCCTTCTGAAAGGCCCAAATCATAAGCTTCCATGTGTACAAGGTCCTTCTGAAAGGCCTTACACATGGTAGCGAGCATCAAGCAACCAACATCAATAGAATCATCCATATGCTTCTTATGTTGATCCTTTTCAGCTCGAGTTGCATTAGCAGCAGGCTCGGGTGGAACGGGTCCATCGAGAATGTACAACTTCCTTTCCTGTTTGAGAACAATTCCCAAACTGCGGATCCAATCCACATAGTTGTTGCCATTCTCTTCTAACTTGTCCTTCTCAAGGACTGATCGCAGTGACAGATTTTGATTAGTGTTTACAGCCATTGATCTACAAAGATATGCAACAAATATGAACACATATAAGTACCTATTTCATTTAAGAGATTTAAATAACGTATTTCATAAATACTCCCACTAAATTATATAACCTTATTATACAAACATGCATAATATAATTTAATAGGCTAAGACCCAACTTTAATTTAATTTCAAGTCGGCTATGGCACGACTGCTCAAAATTAAACTAAAAAGGTAGATAACATTTATCAATCATATCAGCATATGACTCTTAGATCCTTTATGAGATTATAGACATCGTATGTCACATGTTTCAATCCCATCTTATGCCTTAGGCCCAAAACTGTTTTGATAGCCTAATTGAGTTCAACCATTTTAAACGTATTGCAATCACCGTTTGCTCATCTTGATCATACAAAGATAGAATTATTTATGACTATATGATATCAATGATATAACTATTATGTTTGATATTATATCATTCATATTGATCATACACCGTATAGCAATCACCGTTTGCTCACCGTATAGCAATCACCGTATAGCAATCACCGTTTGCTCATCTTGTCATGGTCGGATATTATATCATTCATATAGTTATATCATTGATATTCTTTAACCTGATATTATCATCGTCTTCCACTCGATGAATATTATGTTTGATATAGTTTAACGTTGTCTTTAACCGGATAACAATAAGGGCTATTATTGGCATGATATGATTCTTGTTGGGAAGAATGATAAGTCAAGATGGAAATTTATCCCTCGTAAAGAGAGATGTTTGCTAGGCCACTCGTAAGTAAGATTGATGTAGTGCATGGCCATGCCCGAATGAATTAATAATGTGATTAATATCATTCGATTAATCAATTTACTTAGTAACGAGAAAGCATTGAACAATATGAATTGACGTGGACCATGACTCATGTTCAATATAACATCGTGTGACAAAGGGATTGTGATATGTTCTATGTAGGAAATCGAACTTTATATTATATTATTTGGGTAGGCATGATGGCTTGCTAGAGTCCGCTCATGTCTTATGAGGATCGATGTGATCGAACTCATTGCCAACTTAATATAGTCCTATGGGGTCACACACATCGAACGAATTGTCAAAAATGAAGAATATGGAGTTTTTGTTCTCAGGGGATGACTCGTCCCCAGGCCAGAACCAACTATTCCCTTGGCCTGGGACGAGAGAATCAGAGAGAGTCCTGAGGGACGACTCGTGCCCATGGGGACGAGTCGTGCCTATAGGGACGACTCGTGCCCTCGGCTTGAGTCAACTATTCCCCTTAAGGGGGACGCCAGATTCAGAAGCTGGGTGCAAGGGGACGACTCGTGCCCTGGGGGACGAGTCGTCCCGTCGGCGCTGGAATGACGCGAAATTGACTTAAATTAGGGTTTTCGCGAAGGGCAAATATTTATAACGTATAAATACAAACCCTTGGTTGCCCTAGCAGTCACTCTCATGGTTTTGAGTTTAGAGAAACACAAAAGAGAGATTTCAATTGAGAATTGAGAATCAAAACACAATCCAAATCCATATTTCTTCATTGATTGAAAGGAGTTTCAATCAAGGATCTAGCAATTCACCTAGAATTGTTCTAGGGTTCGTTCAACGCGTGGATACACATAGAGGATCTTCGCTAATCAAGATCTAACGTTCGTGATTCAAGAATCGTTCATCGAAGATTCGCTAGTTCTTCAACTGAGTTGGAACGCGTTTATCAACGACAAAAGCACACAAGGTTAGTAATTCTAAATCATTCTTCTTAATTAATCATCTAGAACGGATCCTAGGGCTCCGGGTTTTCGAGTTAATTTGCATTATTCCGCTGCGCATGGACCCTCGAAACCCAACAGTGGTATCAGAGCCCCGTTCATGATGTTTATATTAGATAATCATGATAATTATATAATGTGATTATGTTAATTTTCATGATGAATATGATTTAGAACATGATTTTATATGAGAATTGCTTATGGAAGTAATTGTATATTTTGATATAACATGATTATGAATTGAATTATTTGATTAATGTGATTAATCTATAATATGGGTCTTGAAGTATTACTTAGTATATGGGCTGGACACCAAAAACTTCCTCACAGGCACTTCGATGGAAGTGTGGGATAACCTTGGATTACAATTCCACGTACTAGTAATTGATGAATTTCTAGATCTTGAACAAAGTGTTTGTTATAGGGATTATGTTCATATTAAATGAGATTTTACATGAGTCATTAAACCCTAATCGATTAGAAATTATGATGTTAACATCAAATGTGATTTGTGATGCATCATCCCATGTTCATAATTATGCTCATATAATTTTCATGAATCAACCTTGCCATGTTAATTGATAAACATGAAAATTGAACCTTCTTTGAAATTTGAGTTTTTCTATGCCACCCATGTTTAAACACTTGTGAGTACACGGATAATTTTATGTAGGCTACGCCACAGCGAGGTACATTAATTCTATCTTTGTATGATCAAGATGAGCAAACGGTGATTGCTCATCTTGATCATACAATATAACTATATGAATGATATAATATAACTTGTGAGTACACGGATAGTTTTATGTAGGCTACCCATGTTAAAAGATATCAATGATATAACTATATGAGATTTATTTATGACATACGACCATGACATAAATCTCATAATGGGTCAAGTCCAGTACCTTGTTCTCTAACAAGTACCCATGAATCTAATGTGCATCTCCATGCATATAATCATCATATGATTATCCATTAGACTTCATACTAGTGCTTCATAAGTACTAGGGACACGATTATTAAAGTAAACATGCAAACGCATATAATAATCAAAGAAACAATCTCTTATATAAATGAATAATGACATTACAAATAAGTCTATCTCTATAGCCTAAGGCACTAACACCTACACTAACTTTGGTGTTTCTCAATTTTCTGCGCTTTTGTTTTTGTAGAAAGTGGGTTTTGATGATCCTGATCTCGATATCAAGTAAGTTTATTCTGTTTCCTTTGTTCAATTTTTTTAAATCTTCAATTTCTCAATGTTCAATTATGTTTTCTACGAAGAGTGAATAAATTGATTTTCCAATTTACTGTTTTCTTTTATAATGTATCTTTTACTTGAAACGTCTAACTTAAGTTCAATTAAGCGTGTCTCGCCTGTAAAACATATGATTGGAACTTGCAAATTTGAAAATTTTGACTCATCCTATAAACTTTTGGATCTCAAGAGCTTGATGGACAGTTTGGATGAGGAGCTTCATGAATTCTAAGGTTGAGACATGGGGTACAGTCATAAACAGGAGAAATGGTTAATTTTAAAGTCTTCATTTGGTTCACGAGTTGAGGGGTATTTTGTTTGATGGAAAGCATATCTTTTTTTCTTTTTTTCTTTTTTTCTTTTTTTCTTTTTTTTATATTGATTCATTTATCCGGAGTTCTTGATAAGATAAGTGTCATGTTTGGTATATGTTAGGAAATTAAGACCTAGCATTGGATATTATTAATACGCAAGTGCAATTGGTGTACCTTTTTCAAATTTGTTGATTTTTAATATCAAGTGTAAACTAAGAAACTAGAAGTGGCTATTACTCAAGTGTTAACTAAGAAAATGAATGTGGTTAATACCTTCTTCTTCTTCTCTTGAGTATTTTCATATGGGGTTTCAAAGGATGGCTTTCAAACTTAATATATCAGTTTTACATGTCTCAAAATATTTCTGCATTGAGTAGTTCTAAGACATTCCTGTACTTTTATACAAATGGTTAATTTATAGGTGTATAGCTCCCACGTACAGTTAACGGCTCAACGCACTATGGTTCTCTTATATGTGAATAACAATGGTAATAGACTTAACCAGTCAACATGATTCGTAAGACCATTACATTTTTGCTCTTTATTCACTTAGTGATACATATGCTACTACACCACCTCATATATTATGTTAACTAAACACAGTATTGCTTTCAAGTAGTTCAAATAATATAAAGATTTACTAAATGGGATGTTAGTCACGCGTTTTAAACCCATCGGGAAACGTAATTTCTTTCTTTCGTGTCCCCAAAGGAGACTCCTATTCATGGAATGGGACATTGACAATTTCCAAGTCAACCTTTTTTCGTTCAATAAGAAGACTGCTATTGAATATTGACATAAGGAAAGAATTGAGGTGAATGAATTATATTCAAAGGGTTTCCTCTGTGTTTTTGACATATATTGTCTGTTTCTTATTTGCTCTTTTTATACATTGCTTTCTCTATTCATCTATAAGTATTTTTCAGTTTCACTTTGATCTGGATGGATAGATAAACATTATGTCCATGGTATAAAATCAAAGCCATAGAAGACTTTGATATGCTGGAGCGTCTACTTGGCATTGTCATTGAAAGTGTATTGATTGGGATAGCTGTAATTGGGCAGCGTGGATACATCCACAAGACAATATCTGATAATCAATCTCTATTCTGCAACAGTGTGTAGCAACTCTTTGAACATTCCTTTAATTTTGTATATTTTGTTTGTATTATTATGATAACAACTCTGAAAAAATTACTACTAACTCTAGACAAAGAGTGGTTGAAAATAAATTTATATATAAAAATGTCATGTGGCGATGATTATTAATGCGTCAAACAAATGTACACCGTCACCGTGCTATCCGCACGGGTTAAGAGTACTAGTTATAATAACAATATGAGTTCACAGGGCTTTAAAATCTAACAAGTTGTCACCAGGAATCCAGACACGTGCATTGCTCATTCAAGATTGACCAGCCCACAATCACTCGGGCCATGTTTATTCTCTAATCTTAGAGATGGATGGACCAAAACAATATTAACACAGCAGAGTCATAAATTATTTCAAGATTTTGTGAAATAGCCCAAAGTTTAGTTGAAATAGAGAATCACAAATGCTAATATATACTGTATTGTTTTCAACTCAAAACAATTATTTTGAACCAAAATTTTAGCCAAGAAACAACAATTATCTTGGACCATAAAGAAAGAGTAATTTATACCCTTATTTAATTATGAGTGTGAACATTTCATATACTAGTATTTAATTAAACATGTATATGAAATAGTATAGGGGTATATAGTCTTTTCACCTGTATTAATTGTATTACATAATACACGTAAAAAAATCTAAAACGACATGTATATTGAATCAAATGGAAGAAAGTAATTATCAAAAAACAAAGCCTCCCGTATAAATAAGAGACTATTTTATCAATTAATTTTAATGTAAAAACTTTAAGTTTAGTATTTCTCTACTTCTGACTCGTCTTTAGATCTAAGAGAATTTTAGTCAAGTATTAGTCTCCAATTTTTTCTTTTTTCTTTTTTCTTTTTTCTTTTTTCTTTTTTCTTTTTTCTTTTTTCTTTTTTCTTTTTTCTTTTTTCTTTTTTCTTTTTTCTTTTTTCTTTTTAACTATGGTAAGGTAAACACTAATATTTGCCAAAAATAATACTGAATTTAACCCTACTCTGTATTTATGAGCCAACTACAATAGTATTTGATTCTTAATTAAATGCGAAGACACAAGTTGTACGAGTATGGCAGTGAAAACGGCTGCAGCCACATTATGTTGCAAGTGCGAATGCATGTTTGTGTAGAAGTAATTTTATTTATACATTCATTTTTATTTTTCTGTATAGTAAAAGGGTGTAGAGCTTTGAGCCAGTTGTAATATAATATTGGAACTCCAGTATGATGGTCACATTTCATTGCATATAGTTTTAGATGAAAAATTATGGATGAAAAATTATGGGACAGAATGTTTCCAGCCATGTAACACAACTATACAACTATTCATGGACCACTCCCTTTGTAACCTTTGCCGACCCCATTTTATTTAATTGCAAAATACAATTTCTAGTTGGTTTTTTTTTTTTTTTTAATTGTTTTTTGATATTCCAGGTTCTCAGCTTTGTCGGACTAAGTAATGGACCACCAGTCACCGGCCCCTCAATGCTGGCAGAGGTAAATCACGGGATATGCCCAAATTGGTCGGGTGGCAGCACCCTTTATACTCTTGGACCCAAGGGACCCTCCTTCATGGCACTTACATCACTCTTACATCACCAATAAATTGACTGCTCCAGCTGCTCCTGTCCGAATTCGAACTCCCCATGCTGAGGTTGCAAGCCCAGCAATGCTCCTTCCTTTACCACTCGGCTGTGCCCCTAAGCCCAGCAATGCTCCTTCCTTTTCCACTCGGCTGTGCCCTGGAGGGCTACAAATTCTAGTTGTTACAACTCCCACCATCGAGTAGTAGCTCTGTGGGTATTTGGTGTTAGGAATTTGATTATTTCGAATAGTAATTGTCCAATATCAAGTACACAAGTAAAAGATAACATGTATACAACATACATATGAAAAGTAACAAAAGAAGAAAAACACACAGTTCACCCAGTTTACCCTTTTGGCTACATCTGATAGCACTAACAATCCAGGATATCAACTAATATCACCAAATCTATTGTGGTACAATATTCACACATTTTTAAAACAAACACACTCTCACACAAATATGCCCTAAACATCTCCAAGTTAGGTCACTCATGGAATGCCCCTAACGGCATCCCAAAACCCACCACTGTATTGGCTCTCTTTGTTGATCTCACAGATTATCTCTAGCTAACACAAATTAGCAACAACTAATTTGATAATTCACTAGCACCACAATATTTTTGGTCATCACTAGTATTTAGGGGAACAACAAACATAAATCCACAAGGATTTCAACTTCTTCTACAAGAAGTAAACTGCTTCCAACCCAAGAAAAAAAATTATGTTGCCAAAAAGTAAACCAGATCAAATTAGGAAGCTACCAAAATTTTCCCCTCTTTTCCTTCTTCCTCGCAAATTAAATCTTTTCATACTTTGGTTTATATCCAATACTAGCAATCTCCCACCTGGATACAAAACACAAATGACTTACACCATCAAACTCCCACCCGAGAATGACTTTCACATATTGTGACCACTACATTTGACTTTTGCAAAAAGTTAAACCACTAGACTCAACAAATCTCACACAAACAAGTTGAAGCGAAGTGTAGGTATTCAACATAACTGCTGAAAACTCCTCTTGCCCCGAGTCTTCACTTCCAAAGTGATCTTCCCCGCAATTTTCTCTGTCAAGGGCATCCCACAGATTCTCTCCGGCTAACACAAACTAGCGATAACTAATTTGATCATTCACTAGCACCACAATATTCTTGGTTATTACTAGTATTTATAGGAACAATTAAACTAAGCCCACGAGAATTTCAATTCATTCTCTAAAAAGTAAACTGGTTTCAATTTTAAAAAGAAATTATGTTATCAAAAGAAAATCGGATCAAATTAGGAAACTATCAAATTTGTTCCTACTTTTCGTCCTCGCAATTCAAACCCTTTTGTGCCTTGATTTGTATCCAATCCCAACATTCAACATTCGGGTGTGTGTTAGTTTTAACATAGTGAATATTCCACGTTCGACTCCCTTTGCAAGTCAAGTTGAAAAGTCATTGGATGATTTTCTTAATAAAATGTAGGTTACTTTTTATTTGTAATAGGCTGTAATAGGCTCTGTTAGGTATCTTTTAATAGATTGTTGGCTATCTTTTAATAGATTAAGGGTCTTTTTTATTTTATTTTTTTTTCTTTTTTCAAAGAAGGGAATCAACACATTTCACCGCTCCCCCCTTGATGCACTTCACAGAGGCGCCTAGCTATGCTAGGGAGGGCAATGTCATTCCCTCTAACCACTGGTGGGGGAATCGAACCAATAGATTAAGGGTCTATTAATAGACTACGATGTTGATCGATGGATTACGTACCAAACTTTTTCTTTAAAAAAAGTGTTACTGCTCCCTCTATTTAAATTATAAATTAGTACTCAAAAGCCCGTATCAATGGCACGGATCAATACAAAAAAGTAAGCAGTGAAAAAAATAATATGTAGAATAAAACAGCATTCATGTCATCCAACCCCAAGTGAATGTTCAATTACATATCAAAAAATATTTTTAACAAAAACTAATAGTTTACGACATACTTTGCGATTGAGAGATTGAAAATATTATATTGCAATTGGAGAGAGAGAGAGAGAGAGAGAGAGAGAGAGAGAGAGAGAGAGAGAGAGAGAGAGAGAGAGAGAGAGAGAGAGAGAGAGAGAGAGAGAGAGAGAGAGATAACTACTGCAATTATCTCCTAGTATACATGTCCGTATCCGAGGACACGAGTTTTTTTTTTAATTAACATAAACATTATAGTTACAAAATGATAATTAATTTAAGATACACAATAAAAGTTGTTTACAAAAAGATAAGACATAAATTAACATCTAACTAACATATAGATTTTTAACCAGTTGAAGTAAAGATGTTGTCTCAATCGAAACAGACATTGGCCAGGTACATTTACGTAAAAGCACCTGAAATAATTAAAAAATAAAATCAATATATTTTTATTAAATAAACAATATAATAATTAAAAAAAATACCTTATTATGCCCATTTCAAGTCCTTGTCGTAGGTTTGTGCAAGCGTCTATATTCTTTCACGCACTCATCCCATGACTACAAATATATGATTCAAATATTTTAGAATGATGATAAAATAATTATTGAAGTGGTAAGTAACTTGACATAATTTGATAGAATTATAATAAATAAAATTAAATTACATGCATCTATATCAAATTATAAATATAAATAAACAATAATAAATATTTAAACTGAAATCTATCTATATATAATAACAGGATTGTCAAGTTTTCCCCCCAAAATGAAGGGTAGTTTAGTAATTTCACACGGTGGCATTTTGGCAATTAACAGGGCGGAGAGGACACGTGTGACGATTTAATTGGGCGCGTGGCGTACACGCGCCGACAAAGGCGCGTGTACGCGTGTTTTTTTTTTTTAAATATCACGCCACATGGAGCACTCTGATTGGGCATTTTATTTTCGGATTTTTTTTTTCATCCCGTTTTTTCAACCTCAATTATTTTATAAAAAAAAAATTAAAAATTTTTACACCAAAATTCATAATTTTTTTTCCTCTTTAATTAGAGACTTTTTTCATTTAATTTGGACACAAAAAAAAAACCTCTTTTTTAAATATAAATTTCTTACTTATCCTTTGTTAATTTTTCTTTTTACTTTTTCAATATCTTTTTTGTAAAAATTAATTAAGTGTGAAGTATATTTTTTTATTATAAATGATGATAATACTCCCTCCGTCCCAAAATGTTTGTCCCATTTGACTTTTTTGTTGAACTTTGACCACAAATTTATGAGAGATTAATCACGTTCATGAAATTCTAAAAGTTGTTGTTGATAATATTATTAATGGTGAATCAATAGAAATTTTTAGAATTTCATGAACATAATTAAATTGTCATATATTTGTGGTCAAAGTTCAACAAAAAAGTCAAATGGGACAAACATTTTGGGACGGAGGGAGTAATAATCATAATTTTACTTTTTAAATATAAATTATTGTTTGTAATGTTACTTCCTTCGTTTCAAATTTTGACATTATTTTTTTAAACATATTAAGTAATATTGTATAAAATATTCCTTGGGACGAATATAATAATTTATTTTTTTACCCGAAGTAGTATTCTTTTGTAAAAATTAATGTTTATAATGTTCGTGTCTTCGTGTCAGAAAATAAATATTAATTTTTGAGACAAGTAAATTTATTGAGGCAAAGGAAGCATTTTTTTTTATATATAGAAAGTAGTATTAATTATGAGATGAAAGTAATATTCATTTTTGAATTGAAGGAATTTTTTTTTCTTACAAAGTAGAATTTTTTTATATATCAAAAAAAATTTAACATTGCTTCTTTCGTCTCAATGAACATTTTAAAAAATAATACTATTTTATTCGTATAAAAAATTAATGTAATATTTTGAGACGAAGACGCGAACATTACAAATATTAATTGCAGAGGCAAATGAAGTATTATTATTTTTTTAAATATTCATTGGGATGAAGGAAATAATGCTAATTTTTTTTTGAAAAAAAATGTAGTATTATTTTTGGGTTAATCATTTCGAATCGAAAGTAATATTCATTTTTTAAATATTGTAATATTAGTGCCTTCCTTTCAAAATATGACATTACTTTTTTAAACAACTTAAGTAATATTTTATAAAATATTCATTGAGATAAAGATGGTTTTTTATTTTTTTAGCCGAAGTAGTATTATTTTGTAAAAATTAATCTTCATATTGTTTGTGTCTTCGTGTGTCAAAAAATAAATATTATTTTTTGAGACAAATAAATTCCTTGAGAGAAAGGAAGCAATTTTCTTTTCATATAGAAAGTAGTATTAATTATGGAACGAACGTAATATTCATTTTTGAATTGAAGTAAATTTTTTTCCTTAAAAAATATAATTTTTTTATATGTCCAAGAAAAATTAACATTGCTTCCTTTGGCTCAATGAACATTTTAAAAAATAATACTACTATATTAGCCGAAAAAATTAATGTCATATTTTGAGACGAATGCACTAACATTACAAACATTAATTGCAGAGGCGAATTAAGTAGTATTAGTTTTTAAAATATTAATTGGGATGAAGGGAATAATGCTCATTTTTTTGGATAAAAAATGTCGTATTATCTTTGGGTTATTCATTTTGAATCGAAAGTAATATTCATTTTTGAAATGTTGTAGTGTTAGCGCCTTTGTTTCAAAATATGACATTCATTTTTTAAACAAATTAAGTAATATTTTATAAAATATTCATTGGGACGAAAATAGTATTTTTTTTTTCTTTAGCTGAAGTAGTATTATTTTGTAAAAATTAATTTTTATAATGTTAGTGTCTTCGTCTCAGAAAATAAATATTAATTTTTTGGACAAGTAAATTCCTTGAGGTAAAGGAAGCAAATTTTATTTTTTTTTTGGATATAGAAAGTAGTATTAATTATGGGATGAAAGAAATATTCAATTTTGAATTGAAGGACAATTTCTTTCCTTAAAAGTCCTTTAGAAATTATGAAAAATATATGATTATGAATTTTCATTGAGTTTATTTTTTTACAAAACATTTTATATTAAGTTCTTCTCGCTCAGTTTTTTTTTCTCTCTCTCTTTTTTTTTTAAGAAACAATTCCTATTGATCTCTTTTGAAAAATGATGGGTTATTAATAAAGAACTTTAGATTAATGATATAAAAAATGTGGACGCCATTTGATATAACATTTTTTAATTTTAGTTGAAGTATATTAGTAAAATTAAAAATCTTATTATTGGCTACAAATATAATTATTAGAACTATTTATGTTTTAATTTTTATTTTATCAAAATTTGATGGATTATTAATTTTGGTTTCATTTATTTGTGCCTTTTTATATATAATATTTATGAATAATTTTTTCTTCAACTTTTGTCCTATTTTAAACGTTAAAAAATGGGTTCGGATATTAAAGAGATGAATGGTTTTATAATAAAGCATAAAAATTTGGGTACAAAGTAATTAGTGAATAGTTGTTGTGAGTATGACTTATAAGACCATTTAATATTGAAATTTTATAATTTTTTCATTGTAATTTTTTTAAATTTAAAATGGGACATCTTTTATAAAAAAAAAAAAAGGAAGTTTAAAATCGGACGAATGGAGCATTTATTTATTTGATAGTGAAATAATTTATCCTAATGTTAAATTTAATTACTAGCAAAATAAAAATTAATTCTTAATAATGAAAACTAAAATAAATAAAACTAGAAGGGAAAATTATATTTTCCGTCTCAAGTCAACTTTAAAAAATGTCATTATACAAAACAATTATTTTTCTTCATTTCAAAAATGAATATTACTTTCAGCTCAAAATAAATCACAAAAAAATAATACTACTTTTTTTGCCACAAAATTGCATTATTATGTGCTTTAACTAGAAGGGAAAATTTATATTTTCCGTCTCAAGTAACTAAAATTTTTGCAGTAGAGTAATCAAATTATTTTTTTTGACCCAATTCTAGGAAAACAGTGTTAGTATGTGCTTTAACTTGATATTTCCATATTTAGAGAATTTTGTAAGTAAAAAACGGGTTGATAAAATTTTTGAATCTCTCCTAAACCCGCATTGATCCGCTTCTAATGAAAAAAGTTTGAAAATGTTTTCTTTTAAATCGGGTGGAATTGGGGTGGATTTGAGATTAGCTCGAACTGTCTCATTTAACCCGAACCCGCTTAGTATTCATCTTTTTTTATAATAAATTTTAAATATTGATAATATTTGTATATTATTATATACTTATTTGTTTATTGTTTATTTTATTTTCTTATATTTCTATGTCATATTATTAATCTCTACATTTATAAGGAAATAAAGGGAAAAAAATTGCATTTTATAATAGAAATAGTCATAATTTTTTCTTCAACTTTTGACCTATTTTAATCGTTAAAAAATTTGTTAGGATATTAAAGAGATGAATGGTTTTATTATAAAGTATAAAAAGTTGGGTACAAAGTAATTAGTGAATGATTGTTGTGAGTATGACTTATAAGACCATTGAATATAAAAATATTAAAAAAAATTCATTTTACTTTTTTAAAACTTAAAATGGGACACCTTTTATTAAAAAAAAAAAGGAAGTTTAAAATGAGACGAAGGGAGCATTTATTTATTTGATAGTGAAATAATTTTTCCTAATGTTAAATTTAATTACTTGCGATATAAAAAAACGTGATTATATAACAATAACATTAAAGAAATATGTAAAAATCATACGGGGATGTAGAAGTTGAATACGGTTCAAGAACAAAATAACTTCTCAAAAATAAAAATTGATGATATTTGAAAAATTTCATTTCATGTAATTTGTTAGTTTGAAGAATCACTAGAGTCAAGAGTTCAGAATTGCAGTTGAAGAGAAAGATTTGGAGACTTATAAGTAGATTTATTACGCTTTCCCAATCGTTGTCGAAATTAAGTGATACTGTGGGCAAATTACGCACATATCACGTTCAATACACAATAAATATGTTTTACATAAAAAATATGCGTTCAATTCCATAGCATTGAAAAATGGATGTCAAATGTGATTATTATTGAATAGAACGAGAATTTATGTATAAAATGCGCTTCTTACAAACTAACTATGCCTTAAATATATATTTTTATTTGTGACCTTCAATCTGATATTTGTACTAATAATATATTTTTTTAAAAAATATTTTACAATGTACACAAACATTTTTATTTCCTGTTATATTTGTATTAATTTTCGTCAATATGTGTTAATAGCTATTCGTGCATCGCACGGGAGTTACACTAGTTATAAATAAACAATACTAAATATTTAAACTGAAATGAATTAAATACCAGTGGGGGCAATGCAACTGTCGGTAGATTGGTTAGTCGATTTTGAGCCTAATAATGAATTCTAAATATTAGTCAAAAAATATATATATATTCGTTAATTAATGTAAATTTAAAAAAAAAGAAATAAAAACTTAATTTAACATCAAATGTTTACCCTTATCATTTCATCTTGTTCAAAAGGTTCTCGCATGACAATCGAGACAATGTTTCTTCGCAAAATGTCAATCTAAAAATCACATTATTATCACAATCACATATCATGTAACGCCCCGAGCCCGAAGACCGGGTCGAAACGCTATCAGATTTGATAGACTGGCCCCACAAACCACCACAAGTCTTTCCAGCACGTGTTGTCCTCACTTACATGCTCACTGAGAAACTTCCCAGTGGGTCACCCATCCTAGAATTTCCCCAGGTCAAGCACGCTTAACCTTGTAGTTCTTATAGGATGAGCTTCCAAAAAGAAGATGCATCTTGGTGATATGAGTAGTACTAATCAAATCATATCAAACATATCAGGCACACACATTTTTGGGAATGTTACAATCTCCCCCACTTAGGATCCTTGCCGTCCCCGGCAAGGCCTACTTGGATCGAAACCCCGGGCAGTGTGAATCCAAGAGGGGCTCGTACGGATTCAAGAGGTGACTCCCACCGACTCCGCGGTGTGCACTTTGTTTAGATCAAGTGCAAGAGGGAAAAGCCGGGGATTTTGCGTTGAATAGAGGTGGTATAATTAACCTTTCAAGGGAGAATTTGCGTTCCTTCGTTACCGGAAATCAAGAAGCGTGTGTTAGAGGATGGCCATAAGTCCAAGTTTGCGGTTCATCCGAGTAGTACCAAAATGTATCAAGACTTGAAGCGTGGGTATTGGTGGAATGGTATGAAGAGGGAAATTGCGGATTATGTTTCTAAGTGTTTGACTTGTCAACAAATTAAGGCCGAGCATCAGAGACCAGCGGGACTGCTTCAACCGTTGGATATTTCGGAGTGGAAATGGGAAGGGATCTCGATGGATTTTGTTTCGGGTTTACCTCTTACCGTGAAGAAGATGGATGCTATTTGGGTTATCGTGGATAGATTGACGAAGTCGGCTCATTTTCTTCCGGTGTCAACCAAGTTTTCGTTAGAGAAGTTAGCCCAGTTGTATATGAGGGAGATTGTGAGACTTCACGGGGTTAGGTTAGTATTGTTTCAGACAGAGATCCGAGGTTTACATCTAGATTTTGGAGAGCATTGCGGGAAGCCTTGGGTTCTAAATTGTGTTTCGGTACGGCATTTCATCCTCAAACCATGGTCGGTCAGAGAGAACTATTCAGATACTTGAGGATATGTTACGGGCTTGTGTGATGGATTTCCAATTATCTTGGGAGGATCATCTACCGCTAGTTGAGTTTGCTTACAATAACAGTTATCAGTCGAGTATCGAGATGGCTCCGTATGAGGCGTTGTATGGTAGAAAGTGTCGATCTCCGATGTGTTGGGACGAGGTAGGTGAAGCGAGACTTTGGGGCCCGGATTTGGTTCGAGATTCTACGGAGAAGATCAAGGTGATTCGGGATAGATTGAAGACGGCTCGAGTAGACGGAAAAGCTACGCTGACAATAGAAGACGGGATTTATCTTTTCGGGTTGGTGACTTTGTGTTCTTGAAGGTCTCTCCGAGGACGGGAATTAAAAGGTTTGGTAATAAGGGTAAGTTGGCTCCGAGGTTTGTAGGTCCGTTTGAGATTCTAGAGAAGATAGGGGAATTGGCTTACCGGTTGGCGTTGCCTCCGTCTTTTTCTTTGCTTCATGATGTGTTTCACGTTTCTATGCTAAGGAAGTATTGTCATGACCCCTCCCATGTTTTGAGTTCTCCCCCCGACGATGTTCAGGCGGGCATGTCTTATGTGGAAGAACCGTTAAGAGTCTTAGAATTCCAAGTTAAGGAGTTGAGAACTAAGAGTATCCCGATAGTAAAAGTCCTTTGGAAGAATCATACCATCGAGGAAGCAACGTGGGAGCTAGAGTCGGAGATGAGGGCGAGATACCCTTGGTTGTTTGAGAATTCAAGTAAGTCCTTTTAAAATTCGGCTCAAATTTTTTTTAAGGGGGAGTGAGTGTGACGACCCCAACCCTAGGCACCCATTTTAAATATTAAATTACATGCTTTTAATAATTATGTTAACTTTATGTGTTCAATTATGTCTTTAAATTCTTAAATTAAGATAAATTGGGTGAGAAGTGGATTTAGAATCTTTTGAGAAATTTTAGATATTAAATAAGAATAATGAAGGATGATAAAAATAGAAAATAGATAATTATATAAGGAGGTTAAATGGGTAGGATGGATTATTTGGATAAGGGTTAATTTTAATTTAAAAAGGGTGAAAGCCTTAGTTCTTGTGATGGGGGGCCAAAATATCCTACTCTCCCTAACTATGCCATGTGTCCTTCCCCCCTCACCTCCTCTTACTCCCTTCTCCCTTCTCCTTCATTCATTCTACTTCTTCCTAGAGAAACTTAGAGAACTCCATGGAAGCTCCAAGCACCAAGCTTTGAATGCCAAAGCATTCCTCCACCAAATTCAAGTCTAAGGGTATTTTTGAGTTGGGATCATCTAGGGGATCAAACCAAGCTAAGAAGATCTACATTCTATTCTAAAAACCTAAGGTGAGTTGTTATGATTCCCTTCTCCTACTTGTTCATAAGTTCTTAAATGTTGTTCTTATTCTTGTGATGTTGATTTCATGCCTTGGAAACCTTAATGGAAGTTGGATGATTGAAAAATGAAACTAGTTGAAGTTAGGGTTCAAGGAAGACAATCTAAAGGGTTGAAATGGGTGGAATTTGTAGTAATAATCAATCTAAGGTTACTTGGGTTTGGGTTTACTTGTTTGGAGTGAGACTTGGTAAAGCTAAGGTTCCCTTTGGTGTTCTTGTGATAGGCATGGTATAAGGAAAGGAAGACTAGGTTCAAAATGGGTAAAAATCTGAAAATGGGTTGGAGGAAGGCTTGGGCGGTCGCCCAGTAGGGGCTGGGCGGCGCCCGTCACGGCAAAAATCACATTGGCTTTAAAGTCCACTTGGGCGGTCGCCCAAGTGATGAGGGCGGTCGCCCATCATGGCAGAAACACTTCATTCCTTTGAAAACCCACTTGGGCGGTCGCCCAAGTGGTTAGGGCGGTCGCCCATTGCCCACTGAACCAACCTTTTTCAATTTAAACAAGAATTGTTTAGCAAGTTGTTTGGCCACTTATAAATTGTGACTCCCACTTAGTAATCGAACTTGAAACTTCATTGAGATCTTGTATCTTTGAATATGGAATTTGTAGGGTAGGTTAATGATCCCTCAGTTCCTTGATGTTATATATATTGTTGTTGACGTTGCTGAGTGCATTCATGAATTGTTGCACTTTGATATTTATTGGGCATGAGTATATATTACCATGTGGCTATTGTTTATCCCTTTTGTGGATTTATTTCAAGTAACTACTATGTGCTTGATAATTTGTTAATCAGCTGATATTGGGGGTATAACGTAATACGATCAATTATGGAAGTGTGACCTAATGTGATCAGATTATGTTATACCTGTGACCGAGTCCCCTCCCGTGGCGCGGGTTGGGGTTATAGCATACATATTGAGCCAAAAGCCTTACAGAGTTGCTACTATCTTATTTGGTTCCACTGAAAAATGGGTCTTATAAGATGTGAGTATTGCATTTCAGCAGGCCTCGCAAGATTGGAGTATTATTATACCCAATGTTGTACGACTATTGTTCAGACGGAAAAGGTAAACCAAAGGTAACGTAAGGTGTTTACGGTTTTCCAACGTGTTATGTGTTGCATCTATTTGGCATATTGTTGCATACATAATAGCTTGCTTTGAGATTTATTCTCACCCCTCTCCTTTAATGTTTTAGATCCCGAGACGCGGGCCGGCTGAAGTAAGGATCGGAGAGGAGTTTGGAGTAATCTTTTGGGTATTGTCGGGGTATGTATAGTGGTGACGTATAAAATGTATTTTGGTAATTCCTTTATTGGAGTTTGTAATTATAAACTTTAAATTCTACGTCATAACCTTAATCTTTTGTAACTAAACAGTGTTCGCTTTGAAAGTTGGTCGACTCCTCTCACTCCGATGTGGAGTGGAGTAGAGTTCTTTGAAACGGTTATGTTATTGATGTTTATATTTGGAAGTCAAAGTGAAGTTTTAAAAGTTTAGTGTTTTGGGTTAGTTTGAGGACGCTTCCCGACTCGGGACACGTGTAGGTTCCGGGTCGGGGTCCTCGCGGTTGGTATCGAGCTCGGTTAGAATTCTCGGGTAGAGTCTAGCTGAGTGAGAGTGTGTGATAAGCGACGTCGAGTGTTTAATGCGGGCGTTTGTTAAAATGGCGGGAAATGATGGTGATCGAATCGGGCTTTGGGTGATGGTGGTAACCGAATGTTGAAATGATGGATATGTTCAGTGTTCCTTCGAGACTATGGCAAATCGAATCAAGGTAGGCAACGGAGAAAGAAGGCGAGACAGAGAGCTGACATGGTGCAGAGAAGTTCGTGAAGATGTCTCCCTAGCTTCAACGGAGATCCGGATCAGGTGAAGAGGTTTGAGAGGTGGCTTGAGGCTATGAATAAGATTTTCGCGGCTATGGAGAGTTCGGATGCCGAGAAGGTGAGATGCACCGCTTTCAAGTTGGAAGGACCCGCGGAGCGCGAGTGCGAGTAGTGAAGGATGGTTGGGGCCAGGGATTTGACACCGCAGACTTGGGAGAACTTTACTTGATTAAAGGGATCACTTCTGTTAGATGGTTACTAGAGAGACAAGAAGGAAGGTGAGTTTTGAAAGCTGGAGCAAGGTACCATGACTATAGCACGGTATTCGGCAAAGTTCACGAGTTAGCCGATATTGTCCTCATTTGGTGCCGGATGAAGAGGCGAGTCTACCGGTTTTGTGAAGGGTTTAAGGGTTGAGTTCCGGAGGCGATTATTGACGCATAACTTCGCCAACTTCCAAGGCGGCCAGTAAATATGGCATATCGGATTGAGAATGACATAGAGGAGCATCGTGGTAAGAATGAAGGCGGAAACAGGAATAGATTCCAAGGTCAAGGTTCGGGACAGACTAGAGTGCACGTAGAGGACATTCACTCAGGGAGCAAATCGAGGAGGAAATGTGGCGACTCGGCCAAATCGTGCGACTCCGAGGTCAGTTTTGGGACGGTGTGTGGTTATTGTAAGAAGCTAGGGCATTCGGAGGATAAGTGTTGGAGCAAGCAAGGAAAATGTTTGGAGTGTGGGGCGCAGGCCATTTGGAGAAGAATTGTCTAGGTGGCGAGAATAAGCAAGCGACGGGTACCAGATTTGGGGGACAAGGAGCAGTGGTGTGAAGAGAGGTCTAGATGGGAAACCCAAAGATAGGGTGCAAGGTCGAGTGTTTGCCTTGGGTCAAGGAGAGGTCGATCCCAATGCCGTCATCATTAGAGGTATAGTTCTGAATGGCCTGTCGCCCCAAATGCAGTACAAATCGTCTTGCTTGATTCTCGCCACCTAGGACAATTCTTAGGAAATGGCCTGTCGCCCCACACTCCAAACATTTTCCTTGCTTGCTCCAACACTTATCCTCCGAATGCCCTAGCTTCTTACAATAACCACACTGTCCCAAATCCCCGGAGTCGCACGGTTTGCCCAGAGTCGCCACATTTCCTCCTCGATTGCTCCGGAGTGAATGTCCCTGGCAGCACTGTGCCTCATTCCGAACCTTGACCTTGGAATCTATTCCTGTTTCCGCCTTCATTCTTACCACGATGCTCCTCTATGTCATTCTCAATCCGATACGCCATGACTACTTCTGCACTTTGAGCCAAGTTGGCGAGATTATGCGTGCCGAGGCTTGCTGAACTCAACCCTTAAACCCTTCACAGAACCGTTAGGACTCGCCTCTCTTCATCGGCACCAAATGAGGACAATATCGGGCTAACTCGTGAACTTTGCTGAATACTTGTGCTATAGTCATGGTACCTTGCTCCGGTTTCAAAAACTCACCTTCCTTCTTTGTCTCTAGTAAACCATCGGAACGAAGTGATCCGGAACTTGCGTGTAAAGTTCTCCCAGTCCTGCGGTGTCAAATCCCGGTCCCAACCATCCTTCACTACCTACCACCTGGTGCTCCGCGGGTCCTTCCAACTTGAAAACGGCGCATCTCACCTTCTCGGCATCCGAACTCTCCATAGCCGCGAAAAATCTTATTCATAGCCTCAAACCTTCCTCTCGGCCTTCACCTGATCCGGATCTCTCCGTTAGCTAGGAGGAGACATCTTCACGAACTTCTCTAGACCATGTTGTCCTTGTCTGCCTTCTTTCCGTTGCCTACCTTGATTACGATTTGCCATAGTACGAAGGAACACTCGGAACATATCCATCATTTCAACATTCGGGTTACCACCATCACCCAAAGCCCGATTCGATCACCATCATTTCCCGCCATTTTAACAAACGCCCTTTGCATTAAACACTCGACGCCGTTATCACACACTCTCACCTAGACTCTCCACGAGAATTCTAACCGAGCTCGATACCCATTAACTCATGAGACCCCTGGACCCGGAACCTACACGTGTCCCGAGTTGGAGCTGCCCTCAAACTAACCCAAAACACTAAACTTTTAAAACTTCACTTTGACTTCCAAATATAAACATCAATAACATAACCGTTTCAAAAGAACTCTACTCCACTCCACATCGGAGGAGGAGAGTCGACCAACTTTGAAAGCGAACACCGTTAGTTACAAAAGATTAAGGTTATGACGTAGAATTTAAAGTTTATAATTACAAACTCCAATAAAGGAATTACCAAAATACATTTTATACGTCACCCTATACATACCCCGACAATACCCAAAAAGATTACTCAAAGACTCTGCAAAGTCCTTACTTCGCTCTGGCCCGCCTGCCTCTGGATCTAAAACATTAAAGGGAGAGGGGTGAGAATAAATCTCTAGAAGCTATTATGTATGCAACAATATGCCAAATAGATGCAACACATAACACGTTGGAAAAACTGTAAACACCTTACGTTACCTTTGGTTTACCTTTTCCCGTCTGAACAATAGTTGCACAACATTGGGTATAATAATACTCCAATCTTAAAGTAGCTGCTTAAGCAATACTCACATCTTATAAGACCCATTTTTCAGGGAACCAAATAAGATAGTAGCAACTCTGTAAGGCTTTTGGCTGTCTGAATGTTATAACCCCAACCTGTGGCCACAGGAGGGAGACCCACAGTATAACATAATCTGATCACATTAGGTCACACTTCCATAATTGATCGTATTACGTTATACCCCAATATCGGTGATATAACAAATTATCAAGCACATAGTAGTTACTTGAAATAAATCCACAAAAGGGATAAACAATAGCCACATGGTAATATATACTCATGCCCAATAAATATTCAAAGTGCAACAATTTATGAATACACCAACGGCAACGACAACAATATATATAACATCAAGGAACCGAGGGATCATTAACCTACCCTACAAATTCCATATTCAAAGATACAAGATCTCAATGAAGTTTCAAGTTCGATTACTAAGTGGGAGTCACAATTTATAAGTGGCCAAACAACTTGCTAAACAATTCTTGTTTAAATTGAAAAAGGTTGGTTCGGGGGCCACTGCCTAATGCTTTCTAACCACTGGGCGACCGCCCAAGTGGGTTTTCAAAGGAATGAAGTGTTTACTGCCATGATGGGCGACCGCCTCATCACTTGGGCGACCGCCCAAGTGGACTTTAAAGCCAATGTGATTTCTGCCACAGTGATGGGCGGCCGCCGCTGAAGCCCCGTGGGCGACCGCCTAAGCCTTCCTCCAAACTTCCATTTTGATTTTTACCCATTTTGAACCTAGTCTTCCTTTCCTTATACCATGCCTATCACAAGAACACCAAAGGGAACCTTAGCTTTACCAAGTCTCACTCCAAACAAGTAAACCCACACCCAAGTAACCTTAGATTGATTATTACTACAAATTCCACCCATTTGACCCTTTAGATTGTCTTCCTTGAACCCTAACTTCAACTAGTTTCATTTTTCAATCATCCAACTTCCATTAAGGTTTCCAAAGGGCATGAAATCAACATCACAAGAATAAGAACAACATTTAAGAACTTATGAACAAGTAGGAGAAGGGAATCATAACAACTACACTTAGGTTTTTTAGAATAGAATGTAGATCTTCTTAGCTTGGTTTGATCCCCTAGATGATCCCAACTCAAAAATACCCATGAGACTTGAATTTGGTGGAGGAATGCTTTGGCATTCAAAGCTTGGTGCTTGGAGCTTCCATGGAGTTCTCTAAGTTTCTCTAGGAAGAAGTAGAATGAATGAAGGAGAAGGGAGAAGGGAGTAAGAGGAGGTGAGGGGGGAAGGACACATGGCATAGTTAGGGAGAGTAGGATATTTTGGCCCCCCATCACAAGAACTAAGGCTTTCACCCTTTTTAAATTAAAATTAACCCTTATCCAAATAATCCATCCTACCCATTTAACCTCCTTATATAATTATCTATTTTCTATTTTTATCATCCTTCATTATTCTTATTTAATATCTAAAATTTCTCAAAAGATTCTAAATCCACTTCTCACCCAATTTATCTTAATTTAAGAATTTAAAGACATAATTGAACACATAAAGTTAACATAATTATTAAAAGCCTGTAATTTAATATTTAAAATGGGTGCCTAGGGTTGGGGTTGTCACATATCACATATGATAAAAACAAATATTTACAATAAAATAGTAATAGTAAAATATTAACTTACTGTTTCACTTAGAGTCAGATCACCATATCCATAAATATTCAATGTTCCTTGATCGTTCATTTTTTTTAAACCTATAAAATTAAATACAACTTGTAAATCTATAGTATAAAACACTATCTAAATCAGCATTCAAATAAAAAATAAACAATATCTATTTTGAAAGTCTTCAATTATAAAATTAAAAAACACAACATAAAATTAAACACAATATTTAAATAATAATCAGTTATATATATATATTTTTAGAGTAATTGTCTTTTATAATAAATGATAAAATTAATTAGTACATATAATCATACCCCTAAAATATTAAAGGGTAGCTCTAAAACAAAATACTACGTATAAAGAGTATTTTCATGAAAAAAACATGTACTCTTCTACAAACTTGTCACACTGGATTAGTTAAATTGAAGAAGGGAAATAAAAAAAAAAAGAAGGGATAGTTGAAAAATTTTATTCTTTCGGATGAGACAAATAGAATACTATAATACAGAATGTTTGTCGACAATTGTAAAAGTTTGCTTTTAAAATAATGGAGCAAAATTGTGGAAAAGAGATTTTTGGGCTTATGAAAGGATGAAAGGTCTGAGGCGGCTAATACCCATTTGCAAACAGTATCGAGCGCTAACAGCTAGCCAAAAAATTAACACATGACTTACATTTAACATCAAATTATTCATGTTCTAAGTTAAGTAATATGTTTGCGGGAGCGTGTTTGTGCGTGTGATTACCGTGATGTTTGAAAACAGAAATGCAAGTATGTAATTATCGTGAACTTGACCATCTTATTAACAGCCAGACAGACTAATCCCTTCTCCAACAGCAGTTGGCTAGGGAAGTAAAAAATTGGCCTACAGCAGCAATGAAATGCAAGGCTTAATAGTCAGCACACTCCTTAATAGAGTTGTGTAGTACTCCGTTCGTCCCAAAATGAATGTCCATCATGAACAAATTTGGACATTCAATTTGGAACGGAGGTAGTTCATTATCAACGTATACAGTACCTGTTATTGGTATAACCATCAGATGGTCAATTTAGCTTAGTTTTATAGAATTGTCAAGAAAGTCTTCTCCATGGATTATTGCCAAACAAACCTAAGCCCATAATTTCAAGTTATAGCAGCAAACTTAGGTTTCTTTTGACTATAAGATCCAGTGGTGTACAGACTTTAAAAGTGCAAACATCAAGTTGACTTCTCAAATCAATTACTCCCTCCGACCCAAAATGAATGTCCGGTTTCTTTTTTCAAATATGCTCAAGATCAAGAGCAAAGTTTAATTTTTTTTTTTTAGCATTCATTTTCGGACGGAGGATGTAGAATAAGTATCAATTTATAATAATAAAAAAAAAGACTTTGAAAGTGCAAACATCAAGTTTTTCAGTGGGAAAGACTTCTTCAAGAAAATTCAATTAGACTGACATGCTTTCTCAGTTTGACACTGAGAAAGTAACCGATTCAAGATCTCACCAGTGGTATCTACAACTAAAATTTCTCAAAAATGGCTAAAACAAAGCTGGGCAGTGCTCTTTTCTTTTAGCCTTCTGCCACAGCTTAGTCACACAACAGATCAATACTTACTACCGTAAACAATAAGAAACCTACCACATGCTGCAAACTATACTATCAAATTCATAAGAAAGAATGCTTCCTTCGAACAACAAACCTGTTTCAGAGAACTTGTTATGCTTCCATTATCCTTCTAAGCAGATTGTACATTTTTTGTATGTATTTTTGGTGAATAGTGTGAGGAATTAATTGTGTCTATACAACACAGAGTGTAAAAACTAACTAAAGGAAAGCAATTTTCTTCAAATCAGTTTCAGTAACTTAACTTAATACTACTCCTCGAGCCCATCACCCCCACTTACCTATATTTGCACGGTACACGCCACCATCAATTACCTTTTCAATCAAACATTATTTAAAAATTGGACATCAAGCTGCCTTCTTCTCACATCTCCAATTCTTCAAACCAAAAAACTAAATCTTTAATTTACTCTTCTCTCTCTCTCTCTCTAAACAGGACTTCGGTGGTGTTGAAGGAAATTGCCACCGCCACCAGCAACATCACCATCTCCGAAAAATAAACAAAAGCTCAAGTAAAAAATCAAAAAAGAGAGAGAAAGAGAGAGGGACGAACGCAGTACGGGAAAGTCGTAATCAACGGGGGGATGCTGGAAGAGAGTAGGAGCGTACCAGTCAGAGATTGAAGGCTCCAACTACTTATGGAATTAAACGGGAGTCCACATAAAGCCTTAACGATTACCGGAGGTAAAGCCGTCGTCTGATCAACGATGAAGTTTATCTGAATTATAGGCATAAGAGTGGGGGAAGAGGAGGAAGGGAAGAGGGCGCTGAATTATTTGGGAGGGGGAGGGGGGAAGAGAACGTGAGGGTGGATCTAATAACTGCCGTGGAGGAGAGTCTTTAATTCCAGCCGTCCGATCAACTCTCCAACTTTCAATCCTGACCCCTCTTTATGTAAAGCTAAGAGGCAGTTATTTGCCCCTTGTATTGTATTAGAGATAAATGGGAAAATTACCGGTGGATCCTTCATCCCAAGTCAAAAGATCAATTAAGATAATAATTTTGGAATTTAACCAACTAATCCACTATCCTAATGAATATTTCACCTAGTCCATTCCTTATTAATGACACCCATAAAACAAATAAACTCACCCATCCCTTCCCTCCTTTATAACTCAGTCTTTCTCACACACACACACTCTCTAAAGTTTCTCTCTCTACCCTACCCATCTCCGGTGACTATCTCTCTCTCTGGAGACCACCTTCTCAACTTTGGACAGAGAACTAGAGCACCTCGCCGGTCAAGTTTGTGGTCGCATCCCTCCAGTTAGCCCGAGATGACAGATCGTCGCCCAATCTTGCTCTGGAAAAACCTCAAGCCCGCTCACCGGAGCGACCTACTCCGATCTCGATCTGCGACCTCCAGTTTTAAACGACGTCTCCAACCTCGATCTGTGATCTCCAAGCTCGCTTAGCCCACCTCGTACCCCGATCTGATGTAGAGCTTCAGATCCACAAGACATTACTCACCGAAATTCATGAAAGTCTGGCTACCCCTCTCATTAACTGTTGATTTTGATGAATTTGTGTTGGTATGGTGTTTTTAATTACTGGAGTAATTTTTGTGGTGCTTTTGTTCATCGTAGACGAAATTAAATGGATAAGTGTCTTTTTATTTATTGTCAGTAATTTTTGGGTATAACTAGACTCTAATTCACTAATGACTCGATATGTTGTTGTTGATCAATTATTTCGTATCGAAAAACAACTTTGAACATAACAAATATGTCAAATAATCTCATAAAATTGCAAAAATAGATGCTATAAAGGACTAAAACAACTGTAAACTTAACAAAAAACAAATGTGAACTTAGGTAAAAACAACTCTGAACATAACAAATATGTCAAATAATTTCATAAAATTGCAAAAATAGATGCCATAAAGGATTAAAACAACTGTGAACTTAACAAAAAACAACAGTGAACTTAAGTAAAAACAACTGTGAGCATAACAAATATGTCAAATAATCTCATAAAATTGCAAAAATTGATGCTATAAAGGACTAAAACAACTGTGAACTTAACAAAAAATAACAGTGAACTTAAGTAAAAACAACTGTGAACATAACAAATATGTCAAATAATCTCATAAAATTACAAAAATAGATGTCATAAAGGACTAAAACAACTGTGAACTTAACAAAAAAATAACAGTGAACTTAAAAATTGTAAAAAAAAGGCTATAAAAGGCTAAAAACAACTGTGAACTTACTAAAAAAAACTGGGAACTTAATTAAAAGATCTGTAAATTAAGTAAATAATAGTCATTTTCATGCAGAAATTATGAATTTAGCTAAAACAACTATGAACTTCTCTTAATTGTTATTGAAACAAATGTAAAAAATAACTATGAACTTATCAAAAACAACTGTGAACTTGTAACAAATGTGAACTTCTCAAATTAGCTACAGATTTATGTTGATGCTACTAGTTTGATTTGTATATTTTTCAAATCAACATTTTCTATATTTTTCGGAACACTACCAAACACCGGAAAATGGGGAAAACGTTTTCCGAAAAACTACCAAACACCGGAAAATGGGAAAAACGTTTTCCGAAAAACAACCAAACACCGGAAAATGAGGAAAACGTTTTTCGGAAAACGTTTTCCCCTCATTTTCCTGAAAACAAACGGGGCCTTATAGATGGATTATGTTTACAGCCCAATACACTTGGGCCTGACCCGGGCAAGCCCGTATTCATATCTCGATTTATACTGTTCAATTTTTATTTTTCTGTATAGTAAAAGGGTTTAGAGCTTTGAGCCAGTTGTAATATAATATTGGAAGTATGATGGTCACATTTCATTGCATATAGTTTTAGATGAAAAATTATGGATGAAAAATTATGGGACAGAATGTTTCCAGCCATGTAACACAACTATACAACTATTGACGGACCACTCCCTTTATAACCTTTAAATGCTCCCTCCGTTTCACGTTAATGTGAACCAATTTTATGGGCGTAGGAATTAAAAAAAAAGTGATGTAAGAAAGAGAAAAAGTTAAATGTTGTGAGTATGAAAAATTAAATAGGAGAGAGAATGAGTGGGAGGAATAGTGAGGAGAGAGAATGTTGTGAGTGTAAAAGTGAAATATTTATTTCCATTTTGGAAAATTTGCATTTACGTGAAACGGACCAAAATAGAAATAAGTTAGCATTCACTCACGTGGGTAGGAGGGAGTATGTATTATTTGAGAAAAGATTCTCTCACAGTACTTGTGATAGCAAACAAAAATTGGTTCACTTTAGAGCAACTTGACATAGTTGTTGAAGAAGTAATTGGGAAGTAAGAGAGAGTACAAAGGAAGCAATAAATTCAGAATTGAAGTCATTGGGGTCAGCTAGGATGTCAACTTATTCAATGTAAATCAATACATATGTATATTCCATTCATATTAATTTTGACTCTTTCCTTGAGTATAAATACACTACGGTCTATGCATCTTATTCGTGTACACTTTCTTTTTGTTGGTAGAATCTTTAATTCATACAAAAAAAAAAAAAAAAAACACAAATATAAGAAAAATAAAATTGATCTTACATTTAAATATATTTAATTCATTTTAATTAAAAAAATTATAAACACAGCTGTATTTAATACTATTTCATTATAATACCACCAAGTAATATCATTCTTTTCCTTATTCCGAGAGTGTTTGTCTTTTCTCCATGTTAAGAACTTTTGTGTATTTTTTGTATTTGTTGTTGCAATACTTGCGATGTTTGGTTGTGTATTTCTTGACTACCTAAATGCTTTACTTTTTCATGTTTTCAACACCAATTGTTTTTCGTGTGGGTATTTTTCTGAAGGTAAGTGTTAGGTTGTGTGCAAGTTTTGATTTGATAAGCATTTGCGCATGATGACAAGTGATTGTTTATAGAATTTTTGATTGGAAATTTGTTTGGGATTATACATTCATACTCGAGATTTATTAGACTATTTTCTTGCAGTGACAAATTGTTGGGGATTATGAGTTTTTGTAAAATATTCATTTTTGGGATGAGATTCCGAGTTGTGAAAACTCATCGTCTTAAACTTTAGCAAGTAAAAAATATGTGAAAATGACACATAAAAAGCTCTACCACATACCATCAACATCCAACATACAATCATCAACATCCAACATACAATCCATTTCCAAAAAGCCTAAGAACACTTTTTAATTATTTTTGTACATGGATCCCAAAAAAGAAACAACTAGAAAATACATTACTTGAATAACAAGAAGATGCTCAAGAGAGAAGCCATGCAACCATTGCATTCTCTTTCTCAACATCTCTCCCAACTCCCATCATATCCTCACCATCCCTAATCTCCCATGGCCACATGAAACCCTTTTCTTCTTCGTCGTCAAAATATCCATAATTTTCACCCAATAAAAAATCATTCCCTTCTCCAATACCCCAATCCCAATTTCCAATTTCATTCACATGATCTAGGACGACTGAATTTGTTGATGTACAAGATTGCCCTTGATAACATGTTGCCATTTCAGTGTTTTCTAGAACTTTTGAATAATATGCCCCTTCATTATTACTGTTGTCACTCTCACCCCCTCCAATTAAGACCCCATCATTTTGTTCCATCCCTCCATTGTCCATTAGGTCATTAATGCATATCATCTCTGTCTCACCTTCATTATCCTCCATCCCACTTGTGTCCAACGTAATTCCAGCCATAACCTCCTCCTGCCATGACATGGCGCTAGACAGTAACCCTTCCTTCTCCACCACCGGAGTTAACGGCGGCACTAACGTTGGCGCGGTATTGTTGGGCTGGCTGATGTTATTCTCCGGTGGTGGTTTTGAGGTGGCGGCCCTTTTTGCTAGGGAGGTTTTGTAGACTTTGTTGATCTTCATGGAAGCCCGACTTGTCCGGCCACCTCGCCGCTTGTTGGGAGTTGGAGTTATGTCAACGGAAGGCTTGGCTGCTACTTCCGGTGGATTGATTGGTGGTGGGGTAGGCCTCCTTACGGTGACAATTTTCCGGCTCAGGTGGGAGTTCCAGTAATTCTTAATTTCGTTGTCTGTTCGTCCAGGTAAGTGGCCAGCAATTACAGACCACCTATAAATTAACAAAATGAAACCACTTCAAATCTTCAATTAATTGACTCTCATGGGTAAGTCTTATGGATAACTAATATTTTAATATGAGCAATGTTAAGGGCACAAAAAAAAAAAATCACAAAATCTTGCTGATATAATGAGTTGAGATAATTTATTGGTTACATTGATAATTAATTGACTAATCTCTAATTAAAAACACCAATAAAATCATTACAGCTAAAATTTTGTGAACAAATTTTTATAACTATTTTGTTTCTCTAGTATTATTTTTTTTATAATAGGAAATGGGATAAAAGTGCTGATTCGTCAATTAAAATTCTTATTCCTTGACATCATGTTTAATTAGAGAACAAATTATCCTGTAGCATTAGTAATCCAACTATTATACATACATCCCGTAACATATTTTACGATTGTTGGATTATTGTTATACAGTAGTAAATAAAAGTGATACATAAGATACATAATTAATTTAAACACCAATTTACGACTTAAATCAACTTCAACTTTAATACGCTGATAATTTTAACTGAAAAGACCAGTTATTTTAAAGTTCTACTACGTTTGTCCTAAAATTAATGACAAAAAAAATTATAAATTTGATTTCGATTGATCAAGAGAAAAACAAATTTATAGTCCAAAAATTTCGAAACATTTTTTTAAAGTGTAATTCACAGAAAAGGTGCTTGTTAGAAATATCGCTTAATTATTGAGAGGGGCCCACTAAGATATTAATGAATCTAGCTACTTCTTCTATAGTCATTCATGTTTAGTGTCCTCACTGAATTAATGAGATGGCAACTTCACCTTCTCATTAATCAAAAAGAGTAACAGAAGAGCGAAAGAGTTAAGTGACTAATATTGGTTTACAACTAATATGTGATTTTGTGGTTGTTGTTAGTCCAATTTTTTTCATCGATAAATCTACTTTCACTAATATTATTATAAAGTTTTAACTTCTTTAATATGCTTAGAATGCTAAACATAGATATCAACCACGCCAAATTAAACGGGAGACGAGATCACATGTCCCACTTTTGTGTATCATTCAATTGATATTATCATGACATTATCATTAAATCACATGTACTAAACAATGTAACGTGATACACATAAGTGGTAAAATTAATCTGGGCTCTATTTTGCCCTAAGTTTTTTGGTCTATTTATGAAGCGACGGAAAAGAAACACGTGGAAATAGTATAATGCAGAAGTGGAAAGTTTATTTCCGATAAATGGGAAGTAAAAGAGTGTTTCTCTGTAAAAGAATTTAAAATTAAAGCTATGTGGTAAGCTCACCTGTTACCCATAGATGCGTGTAATTTGATAATGATCTCTTCCTCCTCACTGGAAATATTGCCTCTCTTTAAGTCGGCTCGTAGGTAATTAATCCATCTTAACCGGCAACTCTTACCGCACCTTAACAATCCTAGATGCAGTAAATAATTCAAATTACACAAATTCTTGTATTTCTTTTACAATAGAAAAAACAATATTAAAACATCAAAGTTATCCCTATGCCAATCAAGCCGTTCAAATTTTACTATCTAACGGTCTTGAATTATAAACCGTAGAAAAATTAAACTTTCAATTTTACTGTTAAACAATGTAACGTGATACACAAAAGTGGTAAAATTAATCTCTTCCTCGTCACTGGAAATATTGCCTCGCTTTAAAATTATCAGTTCATCTGCAAATTTGTCTAATATAGTAATTTGAAAACTTTAGTTGATGGTGTAATAATTTTAATAGTAAAATTCACATTTTTGAAGCCCTTAAATACCCCCACCCATTCTCTTGTTAGAAAAAAATTGTTTGTCTATGATTACTCGCAATAAAATGACAAGTACCTGCATTCTTGGGCAAAGACCTCCAAGAGCCTTCACCATTAGCTTGAATGTACTTGGCCAAGGCATCATCTTCTTCAGCAGTCCATCTTCCCCTCTTTAATCCAACTTTCTCACAACAAGGTGCCCTCCCCATTATCTAAATCTACACAAACTCAAATTAAATTACCCTCTATCACGCACACACAAACACACACTAAATTATGTTTCTGGACTGGCCGGCCAGTTGACTTATGAGGAATGGACTGCATGCATGAAATCCCACATGGTCCTTTAAAGTGCTATTTATAAGCAGATGAAAATGTTTAATTAGAGATCAGGCAAGGTGGGGCCCAAGTGATGTATTAGTTTGTGTGGTGAAAGGATTTGCCACGAGTACCAGAAAGGTCGTGGCTTTTCGACCGACGAGAAACTCGTGACGGGGCATCCATCTCCCACGTTAATCAATCCTTACTGTTCCCTATTAACCATTCTTTTTTATTTCTAGACCCTACCCTACTACTACGTTACGTTTATTATTTCCATCTACCGTTCCGAAAGTGAGGAGAGAGTGCTTGGCGTCCTTAACATGTAAGTACATGTTAAATAGCTAGAGTGGTGGTGGTGCTATTATGGGTATGGGTGATAAATCAGCCCGTATTTAATTAACTAGTATTGCACTCGTGCGTTGCAAGATGATATAATTTTATTTATATATTCTCATTATAAAAAAACATTTCATTTAAAATTTTACAACATATTTTTAAAATATATATATATATATATATATATATATATATATATATATATATATGATTATATAAAAACTAAAACAATGTTCTTTCACCCCAAAATAAATTTTTATTTTTATCCTAAAAAACATTCATTTTAATTTATTTTAATTTGTAGTAATAGTAAAAATAAAAAAAACTACAGCTTAACATAATTAACATAATTAGTAGGCTCTATTATTATGATAGTCAATGATTTTACGGTCCAATATATTTTGATTTTTTTTTATAAGAAGAGAAATATTATTATTAAATGTAAATAGTGGGATAAAATGAGGTAGAAAATAGTTAGTAAATAATTGTTGTAAGTATAACATGTGGGACTAATTGAATAAAGATGTATATAAGCTTTCTTTTTGGGTTTTAAAATTTAAAATAAAACACATTTTTGAAAAAACTTTGAAGTTGAAATTGGTATGGCGAACTCGTTAGTTCATACCACCTCCATCCTAATTAAAATGTTTGAGAATCTAAATATTGTTATTTTTATGAAAATATAAATATTATTATTGAGACTATTATTAATCATGATGACATAACAATTATTAAATTTTTATTAGAATTGTTATTACGCTCCGTTTGTTTGGAGGAAAATGTTTTCCGGAAAACATTTTCCCCATTTTCCGGTGTTTGTTTCGCACCGGAAAATGTTAGTCAAAAGCATGTTTATCTTATTTTCCGGAAAACATTTTCATTTTCCGAAAAACATTTTGCTGAAAATCATTTTCCGGAAAATGTTTTACGCTAAACAAACGGATAGTTATTATTTCTTCAAAATCATGGTTTAAGTCCAATAAAATTGAACAAAATCCTATTTGAAGCGAAACAAAGGGGAGTATATATATATACGTAATATACTAAATAGTTAAAGATGAAACACATTAACACAAAAAACTATAAAAGACTAAAAAGAATAATTAAAAGAATCATAAAAACATAAGATTTGTCGTACATTCACAAATACTCCCTAAGGCTCCGTTTGTTTAGCGTAAAACATTTTCTGGAAAATGATTTCCGGCAAAATGTTTTCCAGAAAATGAAAATGTTTTCCGGAAAATAAGATAAAAATGAAGTTTTTCCCATATTCTGGTGCGAAACAAACACCGGAAAATGAGGAAAATGTTTTCCGAAAAACATTTTCCCCCAAACAAACGGAGCCTAAGTTCCAATTGAAACTACACCTTTAACTAAATAAAAAAAATTATATCAGGTCATCACTATTTAACGGCCCTACTTTCTTTTTATATTGGTCACATTCTTTTTTAGTTATTCAACTCTATAAAAATAATGCAAAGTAATGATAAATTATTTTCCTTTATAATATCTGAATTAAATTTGATTATTTCCTTCTGAAATAAATGTCTATTTGTTAAAAAAATGTCTATTTATTAAAAGAAAAAATCATCAAGCTACTAAGTGTGCTTTTATTCAATTAAAAAAATGTGCTTAGTTATATCCCAACTTTTTACAATATAAAGTTATAATTGAATATTTATTTTTAGATGAAAAGAATAAGTAAATGTTGTTGCAGTTACTTTTACTTGTTATTTTTGAATGTAAATTCTTATTTTATTTTTTTTTATGAAAAAATGTGTGTATATAGTTTGAAATTTATAATCTCTAATGGAGAATAACGATTAAAAGAGTAGCATTTCAATTTTTTTTTCTTTTGTACAGAGGCGCTACTTTATAATGTACATTGTGGGGGAGATTTTGTTGATAACTCGACAAGTTATCTTGAAACATCAAATAGTTTTTCCATGATAATTTTGATTCAAATGAGAAAAGTTAAAGAGTATATGGGAGAATTGCGAATTTCATCTCTTTATCATGTAACTAAAGTAATCATCAATGAGGATATAAGGTAGATTATTGATTAAAAACAGGTGAAACAACAAATTTTGATTATTTATAAGATATAAAAGAATGACAAAATCTAATTTATCTTTATTAAAATTTAATGTCTGGCTACAAATACTAACAGATTTTTATAAATCAATGTCATAATTTTGAATCTATTATTTAACATTAAAATTTCATTGATAATATATATGGAACATTATTGTAAGGTTAGGAATAATAACACATTTAAAAAAATAAATGTCTTAGTTATCCTTCAAAAAAATTAATGTCTTAGTTTCAAATATATTGTTCAAAATTAAAACCTAATCACTGGTTTAAGCTTGATAATAAATGACTTCATTCCAAATTAACGTGCTATTAAGTTTGGGAGTGTATATATATATATACTCCATGGAAAAGACGATAAGCAATCCGTCAAAATATCAAAATATATTGTTCAAAACTAAAACTTTCGTAGTAATACGATTTGTATTTGCACCTACTCTCTAAAACTCTTTAAATCTAGAAATTTAAGCTTGATAGTAAATTTAATTTTGGGACTGATATGATAAATAATACTATATACATATAGAAATTGATAGGCATTAGTCAAAACAATGTCAAAAACTAGTTTATCTTTTTATTAGAATTTAATGTCATAATTTCTGATAGATGACATATAATGTGAACATAATGAGTAATCTTAATTAGTCAATAATATCAAACGTTTTTCATTAACTTTTATTAAACAACAAATTTTCTAAATTGGGAAGCATTTTTGGCGGAAAAGTTTATTATTTCCTTATTTAGTGACTATCTTGTTTTTATATACTCCCTCCGTCCCGATAGAAATCAGACAGTTACTGTTTACGCGTAAATTAAGAAAAAAAATAATGGAGAAAATGTTGTGAGCATGAAAAGTGAGGTTCGAGAGAGAAAGTGGGGTAGGAAATAGTGATTTGATTGGTGTTGTGAGTATAAAAGTAAAGTAGGAGAGAGAATTAGTAGGTTGAATAGTAAATATTCTTTACCATTTTAGGAAGGGTGTGATTTGTAGCGAGACGTCCAATAAGGAAAGTGTGTGATTTGTAGCGGGACGAGGGGAGTATATATAGATAAATACCGGGTCTTTAAACACAAAATACAATTCAAATCAGTTTGTCATTAAAATTTTGTAAATAATTACTCATTTAGAATTTGCTAGAGTGGTGGTGCTATATATTTTTCGAATTCAACAGCACAATTTGTAATGGATCCGTGTTCATTCATTCAATGTTAACATTTATACAATGTTAATTGTATGTCAATAGTGATTCAACTATCTTACATTATCTTGTTGTCAATCCAAATAATCGCTTATGGTACACAATATCACCATGATAAATCACTTGTGATAAATAATAGTTGGTCAAACACAAGTCGCATCAAATAAATCTATGTATAAGGTTCGTTTAGGTTTGGGAAAATTAATAAATATTTGATCTCTTCCAAGCAGTAATTTTAAATTAATTTAACCATACTAATAAAAATCTAAAATTGTTATAGATTATATTTTTAATGGCGTATTAATAACAAGTTTTAGATTTTCATTTGTATAATTATATGTAACTAAAATTATCGCTCAAAATTTCTTGATAATAATAATAATGAGAAAAAAATATTTTGGGACTGGAGAAATACAATTAGGACGAATATACTGCTGGTAAAAAAAGTAAATATAGGAATGGGTTTGAGTTGAGCACATCATCACTCCTCAAATAAAAAAAAAAAAAAAAAGTAGTAGGTTGGATAAAAACACGAAGGTCAAATTTCGGGTTTAGATAGTAGATAACCAGAACAGAACAGAAGTTTGCATAAAAAAGATAGCAGCAGAGGTGGTCAATTTTGGTATGACTCGTAGATCTTGCATGGTATGTTACCTGATATATATAGCAGCCGTTTCTCCCTCACTAGGAATAATATTTTGGGAGTTCAATTCCTGGACATCATGTGTCGAATCTCTGTCACTCTTTCCATTCGTATACGTGCCTATATATGACACCACCAATCTAGTTACACAAATATCTTGGTCTGGTATCCATTTTTGCCCAACTCACGAAAGTTTGTATTAGAAAATTAAATGAATTTTTTTTCTGCACCAACTTTTTAGGTCCAACGAAGATATCCTCTATAATAAATAAATAAAATAAAAACTGCTGGGAACAAATCTTGTTACGGATATATCCAGTGTAGTAATATTTTTTTTTGTTATATATTCCCTTCGTCCCACTACAACCTTCCAATTTACTTACTGTTTACAAAATAATTAAGAAAAAGTCTTCCAATTTACTTACTGTTTACAAAATAATTAAGAAAAAGTAATGTGTTAATGAAACGTCGAGAAAAATGTGTAGTTTGTAATAAAATGGAGGAAATACTATTTATAATAGGACAAATAAAACATAAAAAAAAGCTATACTTATTTTTATATGGAGTTGGTAACTGTCTTGCTGAAAGCAAGTCATACTTTTCTTCTTGTTGTTTCAATTTAAACAACATATTCTTAATTATCAAGCTTATTAATGGATTCTAAACGTGGCACTTTCTAAGTCTTTCATCAAACTAATTTTAGCCTAACAATTTCCTTGAACAACTGAGACATCAAATTTGTTTTATTTTTTGTCATACCGCCGATTGTATTAATTGAGGTGGCACTGTGTTAATATCTTACTTACGTGGATTTGGAGCCTGAATCAAGCCGATTGTAAGTGTGATATCTTACATTTCACTTTTAAAAGTTTGTGATGGGTTGTGATTAACTCAATTGAGAAGGAGTGTTTGATGTCTAAGTAGGGGGTCGAATTTCGGGCTCGGGTTGTTACAAATGATATCAGAGCGAATCCCTGGCTTTAAAGTTTGCGAGCTAGTCCGGGGATACGATCTATGTATTGATTGACCTTGACAGGGATGACATGGGTTTGAGTGGGGGAGGTTGTGATATCCCCCATCCCACATCGAAAATATGTGAAAATTTAGTTTAATATCAGGGCCGGCTCTTACCATGAGCAAAGTGAGCAATTGCTCAGGGCCTCCAAACTCCAAGGGCCCATTTTCAGAATTTTGTAGTACTTCTTTCGTTTCAAAATTAATATTTTAATTTTAATTTTGATTAATACAAAATTAAAAAAATTAAAAAAAATTGGTCTTTTATTTTAATAATTTTAATAGTGATAATAATATTTTTACAGTTGATCTCAGCCCGATTTGTTATGATAAAAAAAAAATTGCAGTTTCACTTATGCTAACTTCAGTCCAGCAACATAGTTCATTTTGTGGTTTTTTTTTATAAAACCACAATTTTCTAAAACTTTTATAAATATCTTTACGTAAAATCTAAGGAGAAACGCGTTTCTCCTTAGCGCTTAGGAGAAACGTGTTTCTCCTTAGCGATTTATTAACGGGTTTAATTGAACGTTTAACGAACCGGTTTCTTAACCGGTTTAATTAAAACATGTTTGCCCTAAGTTCAATACCAAAACGAAATCGCAGCAAGGGAACCCCGGTTGAATATCCGTAAACTATATCCAGAAATCAGTAGCAAGCGAAATCAGTAGCAATCGAAGGAATTATGGAAAATCCAGCTGATGAAATCAGGAGCAAGCGAAAATCCGATTGTGAGTTCACATGTTATTATTGTTTTGGTTCGCATTTTCATAAATTTCTGGATATATTAAGCATACTCATCTGTATATGAATTTAACAATGTGTTTTAGTTTGAAATTTACAATTTCTGTGTATCTATTTTGTGTTTTATGTTTAACGATTTACCATTCTACTTAGTATTGTCTCTTGGCTTTTAATTCATAATTTTTGTCATGATTAACAATGTGTTTTAGTATTGTCTCTTGGCTTTTAATTTATAATTAAAAAGGTTACTGATATAAATTAAAAAGCTTCGGATATGAATTAAAAAGGTTCTTGATATCAATTAAAAAGGTTCTCGGTTATAAATTAAAAAGCTTCTGTTATCCTTTCAAAAGGTTCTCGGATATCCTTTCAAAAGGTTCTCGCTATATATTTTCAAAAGGTTCGGATAACATTTCAAAAGGTTACGGATATCCTTTCAAAAGCTTCAATATCCTTTCAAAAGGGTTCTGGATATTTATGTTTTACTCATTAATTAATTACTTTTTCTTAAATAATAGAAGAACCTTTTTAATTATTTGTGGATATTTTCTGGATATCATTTTGAAAGTTTTTGGATATTCAATTGTTTGTTTCTGGATATTCAATTGTTTCTAGTTATTCATTTGTGGATATTTTCCGGATATTCATTTGCTTGTTTCTGGCTATTCAATTATTTGTTTCTGGATATTCATTTGCTTGTTTCTGGATATTCATTTGTATGTTTCTAGATATTCATTTGTGGATATTTTCTGGATATCATTTTGAAAGTTTCTGGATATTCATTTGTGCAGTTTCTGGATATTCATTTGTGTAGTTTCGGATATTCATTTGTGTAGTTTCGAATATGCATTTTGATAGTTTCGGATATTCATTTGTATGTTTCGGATATTCACTTCATTTATTTCTGGATATCCTTTTTTATTTTTTATTTTTTATGTTTTGTAGCTGCAAATTTAAATAAATGTGAAGGTAGTAAGAAGCATAAGAAGAATCAATTAAGTGAAGGTCAAGTTAAGAACTCTAATAAGAAATCAACAAGTGGATGTGGTTGAAAGTGGTAAGAAACGGGCATTTGAACATTGTTGTGTCCCGTAAAGGCTTATTGATTTTTGTTTAACCGATGCTCGTAAAGAAGATGTTAAATCTATAGGTTTTGGTGGACTATTAGAACTTAAGTTGAATAGATTGCCAACAGGGGGAATTGTGGAATATCTTGTTGAAAGATTTGATTCAGAAGCTTTATTCGAGAATCAAGAATAACAAGTATTATATAACCACAAATGATGTTTTTGATATTCTTTGTCTTTCAAGGAACTTAAAAAAGAGAAGATAAATTGTTCAATAGGAATTGACAAAGAGTTGAGCGCACGATATAAAAATACTTTTGGGAAAGTTAAAGATGGTATTCCACTGGCCCGCTTGGTCAACGCATCAAAGAACTACCGATGGAGGTGATGAGTTTAAACGCCTCTATGTATTGTTTCTTTGTCGGTTTCTTTCTTGCACCGGTAGTAACAAAGGCTGTAGATTGTTCTTTGTTGGCATTGGTTGAAGATGTTACTCAAATCAAAAAGTTTGATTGGTGCCGCTTTGTATTGAATAAGTTATCTCGATGGTGTTAGGAAGTTTAAGGCTTCTTACGGCAGTAAAGTGAGGTGTTGCGGTGGTTGTGTGGCAATTCTTTTAATAGCTTACTTTCATAGATTTCCATATTTGCGTAAACATGAACCAACCGCACGTCCTTTGATTCAACATTGGACTCAAGAGAAAATTTACGTCGTGGCCGGGAATGAAGCTAAGATTGATTGGGGTGGAGTTCTTTATTTGGATAATGTTTATCCTATTACAAGCTATGAGGATGATTTGGATGAAGGATAGATTGGATTGGCGATTGATCTTTGCTCCTTTTGTTGAGGATGTAAGTCATCCTACAAAAATACCGCAAGTGAAAATGTTCCGAAGTTTTGGATTCGTGCTAAAGAGTCACCGGAAATATTTCGAGAATGATATTAAAGTTGCTATCAATGCTCACATTGCAAGGATTTCAAAAATTGAGAAGGGGAAAGAAAAAGTTAATAATGATGATATTGAGAAAGGATCTGCTGAAGAGGAGGATTTGGTTGGTGATAGTGAACCTTGGGGAAGTCAGGTTTTTGATTACATTGATGATATTATTGATAAATTGAAAACTTCAAAAGATGAGCTGAAGGAGAAAGGGAAGGTTGGACCATTGCCAACATTTAGGATTCTTTCACAGAGTCAAGGATCTGAGCATACAGAGTCTGATGATAATGTTGAAAAATTTCAGGATTTTGATGACAGATATGTGCATGAGCATTATGAGGATCAAGATGTTACCAATGTTGATCAACCAATCAAGATCAATCTGCAGAGCATCAAATTGCTAGGCTTAATACAGAGGATCAAGTTACTGATACCCATCTGTTTAAACAACCAATGATTGAGCCTATGTCTGTTATTAAAGAAGTTGACGTGGAAGAAGAATATTCTTCACAAATTTTTGGTGATATTGATAATTTGGTTGAAAAAAATTTCAACATGGTGTTAATGGTGAGAAGTTTGACAAGATGTTAGATGAAGTGCATTTGGAACCTGTGAATGGTGAGATTATTCTTTCATCTGAATTCATGGTGAAGAATAAGGAAGTAATGATTGGTATGCCAAAGATAAAGATGAAAGTGGTTGATTATTGCTTCTCAAAATTGATTCTTCCAGAGTCAAAAAAGTAATATCCCGTTTTTATTTCAATATTATTACAGTTGAAATTAAATATGTTATTCAAATTATAATATTATTTTTTTTCAGTGCTTTTTTTCAGTTTAGTGATTTCTTTGGACTGGAAGCAGACGATATTTTGAGTATGAGAGAAGACACAGATATCACAGTGTAATTGTGAATGCTTGGGCAATGTTGTTGAACAAGCTGGAACATAAAAAGGTGTAATGAAGAGATTTATGTTTGGTGTTGACCATTACGTAAGTTTACTTTTTTTCAACAACTTACAAGTATATATCGATTGCAGGGTATATATCCATGAAATTTCTTTAAGATATTGTTTATCATTTATATTAACAGGCTACTTGGGCGAAACGTTCTTGCAATGCTCGTATTGGTGCTGCAGAAATGCTTCAAACTTTTTTGTATTGGAAAAATGATGTTAATGTCGATGGGAATGTAATGGATCTGAAAGAAGTAGATCTGGTATGTATTTTCATTTGTCAATACATTTCTGGATATCATATTGAAAATTTCTGGATATACTTTATGGTATTTCTGGATATATCCATGACCAAGGCCTAGGCCAAGGCCAAGGCCTATGCCATGGCCATAGTAATTTCTGGATATACTTTATGGTATTTCTGGATATACTTTATGGTATTTCTGGATATATCCATGAGCAAGGCCTAGGCCAAGGCCAAGGCCTATGCCATGGATTTAGCCATGTCCAAGACAAATAAAAAATTTCTGGATAGTCACCTAATATATTTCTGGATATACTTTATGGTATTTCTGGATATATGCATGACCAAGGCCTAGGCCAAGGCCAAGGCCTATGCCATGACCAAAGTAATTTCTGGATATATTTTATGGTATTTCTGGATATACTTTATGGTATTTCTGAATATATCCATGACCAAGGCCTAGGCCAAGGCCAAGACCAAGGCCAAGGCCTAAGCCATGGCCATAGTAATTTCTGGATATACTTTATGGTATTTCTGGATATACTTTATGGTATTTCTGGATATATCCATGACCAAGGCCTAGGCCAAGGCCAAGGCCAAGGCCTATGCCATGGCCAATGCCATAGATTTAGCCTTGTCCAAGACAAATAAGAAATTTCTGGATAGTCACCTAATATATTTCTGGATATACTTATTTTTTTGCAGTTTTTTTTCCCATACTTTAAGGGAAGCAATAAAAGTGGGCACTTTACACTATATGTGTACAACATGGCTTCAAAATCCATTCACTATTTTGACAACCTTTCAATGAATCAAGCAAAAAAAGCTGAAGTTGTGAAACTTACGAAAGCATTGGTATATGTTTTGAAACTTACGAAAGCAGTTTTATATTTTTCATTTTTGTTTTCATTGGTTATCTAATATTTTATACTTTAAATTTTTTCAGTATGTGCCTATGAAAGCTTTTTTGAAGAAGATTGATCATCCATGTTATAATGATTTTGAAGGCAAAAAAACATATAAATTTGAATACATGGAATGTGATTGGGTTCTTAAAGAAAATGATGTTAACCATGATTGTGGAGTTTATGTGATGTCTGAGATGAATGATTTTCAAGGATCAAAGTACTCATGCCCTGAGTTATGTCAGGTACTATTAAAGTTTTTTTTATTCATATTTATATTATATGAGTTTGTATATATATGTTTTAACAATTTTTTTTTTACTTTGTAGGATAAACAAAGGATCCGTCTACGAGCTGAAATTCTTTCAACACTTTTGCTTAGTCAATTGAACAGAGATAAGCATAATTTAATGATTGAAACAAACACTTTTGAAAAAGAGAAGAAAACAAAAAGAACAGAAGAACAAAGTAATGTACAAGATTCATAGGTGTATGTAATTATGTAATTAGGAATGGTTTGGTGATGTAATTAATGTACTTTAGTGAATTGATAGTTTCGGATATTCATATTGAAAGTTTCTGGATATGCATATAGATAGTTTCGGATATACATTTTTGATATGCTTTATGGTATTTGTGGATATATCCATGACAAAGGCCATTTAAAGTTTCGGATATTCAATATAGTTGTTTCGGATATACTTTTTGATAGTTTCGGATATTCAAATTAAGAGTTTCTGGATATAAAATTGATGGTTTCGGATAGTCATATTGATAGTTTCGGATATACTTTTTGATGGTTTCGATATACTTTTTGATATTTTCTCGATATACTTTTTGATATTTTCGGATATACTTTTTGATGGTTTCTGGATATACTTTTTGTTAGTTTCTGGATATAAAATTGAAAGAAAACAAACTAAGTAAATTATTTTAAATATAATTTACTTAGTTGTTTCGGATATATTTTTGAAAGTTTCTGGATATTCAAACTAAGAGTTTCTGGATATTCATATTGATAGTTTCTGGATATACTTTTTGATGGTTTCTGGATATACTTTTTGATGTTTTCTGGATATACTTTTTGATGGTTTCTGGATATACTTTTTGATAGTTTCTGTATATAAAATTGAAAGAAAACAAACTAAGTAAATTATTTTAAATATAATTACAAAAAAAAAAAAACCAACAATAACAACAAAAACATCTGCAACAATAACAAGAACAAACATCAACATCCCCTAATTCGCATCATTGATTTCTGTCATATGCTGCTCTAGTGCCATGTGTTGTTCCTTGGATATTTCTCCATACGAAGAAATAGATCCACGATGAATAGCATGCGCAAAGAGTTGGTCCCAAGTCAATGTTCTTGTTGGAAAGCTAATCTGGGGGCAGAATGGGCATTGCAATTTATTTTTCACATTATAGAGGGGAAAACGCCCATTTTGAATTGATCGCCTGTGACTTGCAACTTTTTGCTCCAGGGTCCATTCTCTTCTAACCCTAGGCGAAACATCCACAATATCATCTACATATTCAACCTCCTCAGGCTGAAACCCTATATCGTAATCGAACTTTCGTCCCGCCGAGCTTGGTTGTTGTTGTTGTTATTCATTTTGAGAAATTTGTTTTTTTTTTTTTGTTGTGATGGTAGGAGTGGTGTTGTATGGTATTTATATAGGATGAGTACTTGAAACCAGTCAAAAAAGTTGCTCAATGAATTCAATGCACATACATTTATTACTCTTTGAATTCAATGAATTCAATGCACTTACCATCTGTACACATTTATTACTCTTTGAATTCAATAGTAAGTCATGTCTTTTCAAAGTGAAAAGACACATTGGTTGGCTGAAGTCATGGATTCAATAGTTAACTACATATCAAACAAAAACAATCATGGATTCAATAGTGCCAAATTTCAAACAAAAACAAATACTACTAACAATACATCACCTATATTACAAAATACATCAAACAAAAAAATATTAAAAATAGAATTTAGTAACCATTAAACACTACCACTACCACCTGCTCCATCATCATCTACATTGTCATTCAATTTGTTTTTTGGATCATATTCATTCAAAATATATTCCAAATACATTTCCAAAGCCTTGTGGTGAATCCTAGCAGCCTTCATCAATGTTGTGAGCGTTGCCAAACTCATGAGCATGTTTGACTATCCCCACATAATCCTTATCCCTACAATTGTGTCCATTACATGGCTCCAATGGACAACGAAATGAGGGAGTTCCATTTGCAGAAGAAGGCTGCAAAACAACAAGATGACCATTGAGCAATTTTTGGTAGCACACTATGTATATTTTCCAACTTTTGTCATCATTTGAATCACCCAAAGTTGGCTCCCTAATTTCCCTTGCCTTTGTTCATCACTAGAAAAATTATTAAAGGTAGAATTTTTCTTGAACTTGATGTATATGCTTACCTTTCGACAGATTTATATAGGCAGAGTAGTTGAAACCACCAAAAAAGTTGGTCAATGAATTCAATGCACTTACCAACTGTACACATTTATTACTCTTTGAATTCAATAGTAAGTTTGAATGCTTTTTTGACCATTAAAATATATCCGTAAACTATCAATTCTATATCCGTAAACTCTTAATTTGAATATCCGTAAACTACAAAATGTATAACCGTAAACATTCAATATGAATATCCGTAAACTATCAATTCTATATCCGTAAACTCTTAATTTGAATATCCGTAAACTAACAAAATTTATATCCGTAAACAACCATATTGAATACCCGTAAACTTTAATTGGCCTTGAACTTGATTTTGGACAAGTGTTCCAAGTTAGGTGTTCCAAGTTGAGTAATAAAAACAAAAACAGCCACGGATTCAATAGTTATCCCAACTAGTACCGCTTCATTTTGTCCATAAGTAATAGTGCCAAATTTCAAACAAAATCACCACGGATTCAATAGTTAACTACATTTCAAAAAAAAATCATGAATTCAATAGTGCCAAATTTCAAACAAAAACAAATACGGATTCAAAAGATAAATAAGTTAGATCTTCACTTCTTTTTTATTTCTAAATTTCATCTAAAAAGCAATCAATTTCTCGGTATGAGTACGAGTAGGTCACCAAGTCTCGAGAAAAATGTTGAAGATTATGAAGAAGAAAGAGCCGCTAAAAAATTTCGTGTTTCTTAGAAGATATTAAGGAGGGATATTATAGTTTATGGAACAGCCGTATAAACTTCACTACCCATTATGTGACAATAAGAACAGCAAGAAATCAACATGGATTTGGGATTCTCTTCCGTTACATGCCAAGGATCGTGGGGCAACTAAAGCTTATGGAGAGCATGATATGTTCAAGCACTCTGCACTCTATAAATTTATGGAGAGCAAGAATAAATAATTTATTATGTGTTGTGTGGTTTGTTTGTTTGTAGTTTTTTTTTTTAATGAATAATATCTACTGTATAATATTATTTTCTTTAGATCTGAAGTGTCATAGTTTGGTTTGAAGTGCCAGTTTTAACTCTTAATTTGAATATCCAGAAACTAACAAAATTTATATCCAGAAACAACCATATTGAATACCCAGAAACTTTAATTGGCATTGAACTTATCCTTGGCCTTGACCATGGCCTTGGCCTTGGACTTCTGGATATGCACCTACCACATTTCTGGATATACATTCAAATACTTCCATGACAAGTTCAAGTCCAAGGCCAACTTGTCCATGGCAAGGCCAAGGCCATGGCCTTGGCCTTGACCATGGCCTTGGCCTTGGAATTCTGGATATCAATGCACTTACCAACTGTACACATTTATTACTCTTTGAATTCAATAGTAAGTATATCCAGAAACTATCAATTCTATATCCAGAAAATCTTAATTTGAATATCCAGAAACTATCAATTCTATATCCAGAACCAATTATCAATTTATGGATATGCACCTATGTGAGGACCCCGACCCGGAACCTACACGTGTCCCGAGTTGGAGCGTCCTCAAACTAACCCAAATATACTAAACTTTTAAAACTTGAATTAAACTTCAAACATAAACATCATTAACGTTGTCATTTCAAAATAACTCCACTCCTCTCCACATTGGAGGAGGAGTTGACCAACTTTGAAAACCTTTACCTATTTAGTTACAAAAGATATTGGTTTTAACGTAGGAATGTAAAGTTTATAATTACAAACTCTCAAAAGGAATTATAACAAAATACTCTCTACGCCAACCTAACGTACCCCGACAATACCCAAAAGCTCACTGTCAAACTCCTTTCCGTCCTTACTTGGCCGGTCCTCCTGTCTCGGGATCTAAAAACATTAAAGGGAGAGGGGTGAGAATAAATCTCAGCAAGCTATTATGAATGCAGCAATATGCCAAATAAATGCAACATATAACAAGTCGCACATAACACATTGGAAAAGCTGTAAACACATTCCATTACCTTGGTTTACCTTTTCCGTCTCGAACAAAAGAGTCGTACAACATTGGGTATAATAATACTCCAATCTTACAGTGAGCTGCTTAAGCAATACTCACGTCTTATAAGACCCGTTTTTCAGGGAACCAAATAAGACAGTAGCAACTCTGTAAGGCTTTTGGCTCAATACAGATGCTATACCCCATCCTGTGGCCACAGGAGGGGACGGCCACAGATATAACATAATCCGATCACATTAGGTCACACATTCATAATTGACCGTATTATGTTATACCCCCAATGTCAGCTGACTCACACATTATCAAGCACATAATAGATACTTGAATAAAATCCACAAAAAGGAATAACAATATAGCAACATGGTAAAATATACTCATGTCCAACCAATATCACAGGGTAACATTTATTCCACACCATGCATAATATAAACAATGTATATGAACTCAAGTAAGGCAAGGACGTATCATCAATCTATCCTACAAGGTCATTATACACTAATACATAGCTTCTATGAAGGCTCAAGTTCAACTTACTAGGTGGGAGTCACAATCTATAAGGGACCAAACAAGATTGCTAAACAATTTCTGGTTCAGATTTAAAGTTAGGTTTTTGGGGTCTTGGGCGACCGCCCTTACCACTTGGGCGACCGCCCAAGTGGATTTCAAAAGGGACCCTAAGCTTCTGCCCTTTTGGGCGACCGCACAGTACCTCTTGGGCGACCGCCCAAGAGGATTTTCCAAAGCATACCAATTTCTTGACACATGGGCGGCCGCTCATGCCCCCTTGGGCGACCGCCCAAGTGCCCAGCCAGCATTTCCAGATTTTCAACCCTTTCCTTTAGCTTCAATTCCTTACCTTTTTCTCTACCCTAAAATCAAGAACACCAAGAGGATTTCTTATCTTAACAAAATGCATCCTAAATCATGAAAACCCAAGATAAGGTAACCCTAGATTATTTATTCCTAAATTTTCCACCCATTTCATTTCCTCTAAATCATCTTACATGAACATTTACTTCATTCTACTTCGTTCACTAATCATACAACTTCTATAAGGTTTCCTAAGCATGAACAAACATCACATGAACAAGAACAACATTAAAGAGTTTATGAACATTTATAAGAAGGAAAATCATAACAACTCACCTAGCCAATACAAGATGAAATGGAGCTTTTCTAGGCTTGATCAACTACTTGAGATGAACCACTCACAAAAGGACACTTGGATTTGAAAATGGATTAGAAATGGCCTAGCTATAAGTCTTGGAAGGGGAAGCTTTAATGAAGGCTTTCCATGGAGATTTCTTGGCTAGAGAAGAAGTGTAAGAGAAATGATGGAGGAGGTAGATGGAGTGTGGAAAGAGTGAAGGGAAGTATGGGAAGAGGGAGGAGAATAGTAGGGAAGGTATGGTGGTTTGACTTTAGGGACCAAGGAATGAGGGAATTAGGGGAAAGTATCATGGCCCCCTCCTCTCCCACACTACTAAGGCTTTCAACTTTTATTTTAATTAAAATTCCCTTTTTCCCATTATTTATTCTACTCAATTTATTCTCCTTTTACTCTTTATCAAATTCCTATTTTTATATTTTCATTTAGAACATTAATTTATTTTCCTATCCTTTATCCTAATATAATAAATCAAGTGTATAAAAATGGCCACATAATATTAACAAAAATATTAAAAGCGCACAATATGATATTAAAATTAGGGCCTAGGGTTAGGGTCGTTACAACCTACCACATTTCTGGATATACATTCACATACTTCTGGATATAATTGGCCAAGGCCAAATCCATGACAAGTTCAAGGTCAAGGCCAAGGCCAAGGCCAAGGCCAAGTCCAAGTCCAAGGCTTGGCCATGGCATTGGCCATGACCATGGCCTTGGCCTTGGACTTCTGGATATCATTGCACTTACCAACTGTACACATTTATTACTTTTTGAATTCAATAGTAAGTATATCCAGAAACTATCAATTCTATATCCAGAAATTATCAATTCTATATCCAGAAACTTAGAAATGTATATCAAGAAACTATCATCAATTTCTGGATATACACCTACCACATTTCTGGATATACATTCACATACTTCTGGATATAATTGATAAAAACATTTAACTAGTCATTTCTGAACATAAAAACATCAAAATATCTGTGTATAAAATATTTAACTAGTCAACTTAATAAATTGTACTTCAATCTAAAAACTATTAAATCAAATGTTCATTTGGTGTTTTTGAACCAAACTCATCGCTGATTGGCTTTCTTCTATCAAACTTTGTCTTTAGCTTTCGTTTCGCCCTTTGTATTTGCACGAATTGGATCCATCACAACTTGGAGCACTTGTTATACTTTCTCGAACCAACACTATCATTAACACTTGTCGTAGATCTACATTCCTGTTGATTTTCCGACAACAATTGTTGTATAAGAAGTGAGTCTCTATTGAACCCATCTTCCAAGATCTTTTTGCAAACTCTGTTTTCATGACAAGCCATCATCGATTGTGGTATTTCATTGCCATCTTTTGTTTCCAGGAATGAATTCATTTTTCTCTCGTTGATGTATTATCTTTTCCTTGATAGACTTTGTCCCATACATCTTTTTTGCCATCTTTGTCCACCTTTTTTCAATGTAGATATCCGTATCCTTGTGACATTTGACAAATTCAGGCGCCTTTATGCAATGAAAGCACAACCAACCGATCGTAGTAAACCGATTGCCTGCATACAACCGTTACACTTTCATCATTCCTAACAAAGAGTACACTCTCATATTTATCTCGGGTACTTCTCATGAGCAACATGTATGAATCTGCAATCTTCATCACTTTCATCTCCAAATTTGTATACAAAAGGAAAAGCTCGCTTTTACCTCAATCTCAAAGAACTTGAATATCTGTGGTGTGTATACCTCACCGCTTGTTTTATGATACCACCATACATGTCTGGTTGAGGGACTGAGATTGATGCTTGAAATTCCTTCTCTTGTTCAGTATTCCTCCAACGTTTAACTGTTTCATTGAATATGTCAAAGAACTGAGTGAGGGATGTGTTTCTGTTTGCTTTGAAACAAAGGGCATGATTTGTGCTCTCGCTTCTTTGGGATGACAATATTCCAGCTGAGAAGAAATTTGTGCTTAAAGCTGTGCACCATTTCTCCCGTAGTCCATATAGACGCTTGAACCAGGAATTTTCAACGAGGTTGTATTTCACCAACATTGACTCCCAACAACTTTCAAATTCATCCTCACTGGTACATCCCATTAAACAATGATCAAATTCTTTTTTAAAATCTTCATTTGTCTTCAATTATCCAAAGTGGGATACAGCATTTTGTTGGATGTGCCATAAACATAGCCTATGCCTCGTACGCCCTTCAAATACCTGTATTATAATAAAGTTTCTGGATATTAACATTATATGCTTCGGATATTAACATACAATAAATTTACATTGACCAATTTTTTGTCATGGCTTAGGCCTTGGCCATGTCCGTAAACTAACAATTGAATATCCGAAACTACCAAAAGAAAATCCAGAAACTATCAAATTGAATATCCAAGAAACTTTATATTGAATAAACCAGATACTTTAGAATGACTAGCTACTTTGGATATTCAATCTGGTAGTTTCGGATATAAACACCAATGACATATGGGCAAAGTTAAGGCACATCTGAATTATTTTTAGAACTATATAGCACAAATAAAATACTAGATAAGAAATATTATAAAAGAGCTGGTTATGGAATTTTATAATCATACCTCTTCAATTGCATTTGACATTGCTTGGTCCTGGTCTGTAAATATTATTTTTGGTTCTTTTCCTCCCATTGATTTTCTAAAGCTGCTTAAGCAACCGTGACAAATGTTTCTTTTTTTTTCATTTGCTATGAAAGCACAACCAAACATGACAAAGGTTCCAATGATTATTAATGCCAACTATTGGGGCACAAATAAGATTGTATCTGTTTGTAGTATAAGTTGTGTCAAATATAACCAGATCTCCATAGAGCTTGTAATCTTTCTTCATCATACTATCTCTCCAAAATATAGCCCCAGGTCTTCCTTCATCATCAAATTTGATTTTAAAATAGAACCCTCGATCTTCCAAAGTGAAATTTCAAAAAGCCTATCAACAACATTCTCGAGCATCACCATTTTCAATTTTTACCATTCTAAGTTTCGAACAAAATTGACATGATCTTTCTTTGTGTGGCCAACATGTTCCTCTCCACCACCGCTTTTACCAAAAGACTATATCCATCGATTGGTTTTATACCGGCTTCTTCCATTATTTCAATTATTTCACCCCGATCTTCCGAGATACACCTTTCACTACGCTTCAAATGGTTCCAATCTGTCCTTGTCATTGGATGATTGTGCTCTGTAACATGGCGGTCAACAACATACATATCTTCCTCTTTTAGCAATTTTGCCCTCAAAAGAGCCTTACATTGAGTCCTCTTTATGTAATTTCTCCTTCTCTTTTGTTGTTTTTTGGTAACATCGAGTTGTTCACCCAGTGAAGGAATTTGAACTTCATTAACATCAACGGTGATGGAACACCGATTTTATCCTCTTGGGTTGATCGGTAACTCCTTCACATGAGCAATCTGAAGCCAGCTTGTCTAATATCCTTGAAGTCTTTTTTGAAACATGATTTGTTGACAACTTAATACTAAATCCTAGTGCATTTGCATGAAGTTTATACAGTTTGTACAATTCCTCCCATGTCTTTGCTTTTGTTCCCAGCAAATTTTTGCTTATATCAATATTAGGGTCCTCAGTTACAGTTACTGCACACACAAAATATATTAAAAAGAATAATGTTATATGAAATCAGTAATTGTTAGGCCCAATAGGCGAGGAAATAGGCTAGAGGGGGGGGGTGAATAGCCTTTTTGCAATTTTAATTAAAATACTTCAATGGTCATAGTCACTGATCAGAAAGTTGTAAGATAATCAGTAAGCACAGCGGAATATCAGTGACTAAGTTTGAACTCACACAAAATCAGCAAGAGATTGTTTAGAGCTTGATTTTAAACACAAAGTATTTATGTAAATCATATATGCAGAGCAACTTGTTTGGTTTAGGAAAATACTTATGATTCACAGGATGAAGCGGTCGATTTGGTGAGGTGAACTACTGGCAAGATGAAAAATAAAGTAAAGACAAGGACACAGTATTTGGAGAGGTTCACAGCGTGAATGCTGCTACGTCCTCTACCAAGATTGGTCAGATCTTGGATTTTGGGAAAAGTTTACTATCAGTTTATCCTAGTCTATTACAAGTGCCGCCTTGCCGATTACAAGGACTGAATACAAGGATCTGCGATGGATCTTTAAATGAAGAAGCTGACCAGGTGTTTTTGAGTGGCAAGTTGGACTTATCTCACTCAGGTGTGTGTGTGAATCTCAATCAATGCATTCCAATAATTGTCTAGTTGGAGAATGCTTACAAGGTTGATTGAGAAGTGCACGAGTGTATATCCCTAATAAAGTCTAATGATTTTATGGATTTGAAGACTTGAACACAATCAATGCTTCAAGCACACTCTTCTTCAATGCAATCACCAACCTTCTTTAATGCAGCAAAGTCTTCTCTATATATACTCGAGGAGAAGGGAGAGAAGAACTAAGAATGCCGTTGAAGGGTAGAATCGGAAAGAGGTTGGTAGGTGAGGATCATTTAATGCCATATCTTTGTAATTAATGCGGGAGATTTGAATAAGACATTTACGCTGTTATGCAGCGGGTAAAAACCCCTTTGTCCCAACCGGTTACTGCATAAGCGGACAAAGGACAAAGTAGAGCTAAAAGTGGCTCTTGTGTCGATGCAGAGCGAGAATGGTGTTGGCGGGAAAAATATAACTACTTTTAGCAAACAAGTACGATGAAAGAGATAGAGATGTGACCGTTGTGGCGAGATTTTATTTCAAACGAAAGGAGTCATCCAAACATAAGTCACCTATCTGTGAAGTATGTTCTTTGAAAAGAGTTAACTCCTGGCGATTACCGAGCGAGATCCCACCGGCGGGGATAGTATCTGCGAGAACATGCTTTGAAATAACTGGGAGAGCATCAGTAAGAGATCCAAAAATAAAATCTAATTAAATTAGGGGTCTCTAACTAGCTGAGTGATTGGGATTAAGCAATTCTGAGTCCACATATATTTTGACCCAACAATCTCCTCCTAATTGCTTAAGGCCAATCACCTACAAACGAGAATCACTTAAGAGGATATGAATAGATAAAAGATAAGTGATCTTGAAAAAATGACTAATAAGGTTCTACTTGAGAAGAGTTAGATAGATATTAAGCAAAAACCATAAAGTCAAAAACCAAATTGTCGAGAAAAGAAAGATTGTTTTTGGGGCTTCACAAGGATATCTATATCATCGGTTACGAGACGATCAAGAATCAGCGGGATCGGCGGGATCGGCATCGGTGCGGCATAGCGGGAGCATCGGTCGGATCGGCGAGAGGAGGAATCGAGGCTTGGATCTTTTCGGCTTCTTGGCTTCGGCCTTTTCGGCTTTCCTCTTCTTGCTAGCCTTGTAACGCTCCACTAGCACTTCATTTTTCCCTTCAAGCTTTGCAATCTTGAGTTAGCTTCGACAAGCTCGGCTTCAACGGCGGCAATCCTACTTCCGGCGGCTTCAAGCTTTGACTCCAACTCCTTGATGGTACGATCTGATTCAAGTTAACATCAAGCACCACTTTCCGAACCTGGGTGGAGTTTGTCTAGGAGATCAGAGCCGATCAAAATCAGCGGCACTAAGATTGCGAGAGAAGAGGTGCGAGTGCTGGCGAGGGCTAGGGAAATAGATGCGAAACTTTGGATGCGATTACGTTTGCTAACTCCTCCTCTGAATGGACTTAAGCAACAAATCCTTTACTTCTTCAATTTCACTCAGGAAAAACATCCCCAAATCTCCAATGTCACCTCTAAGAGCGGGTTGGTAGGCTTGAGAAAGATGACCATGCTCATTGGCAAAGTAGCCAAGCAGTATAAACGGGTGGAGGATCGAGAGGGTACCGGGAAGGAAGGAGGAATGAGCTGTGCGACAATCAATGGTACATCGGTAGATCTTGGAACAGGGGGCTTCAAGAAGGAGAGGAAAATGCGGATGAACTATAATGGGGAGATCGGCAAACATTTGACCATTATTCTCCAAGGACATCTTGCGAGGCAAGCATGAAGTTCGAAAAGCTCTTCCATTCGAGATCTCTCATGATGCCAAGACTTAGAATTAGCCGGTGTCCACGAGAATGATCTTCTTGAAATGGTGCGGAAGCATAGAGAGGTAGGGTTAAGGCTAGGGCATGCTTTGATACACCATCTTCCAAACACCAACGGCGAGAATAAGGAGAATAGCTAAGGGTTTCCACCACGTGATCATTAATCACTAAGCGCTGAGTCATCATTCCACGAGAATAGATGCAAACTTCAATAGGAGATTCACCGGAAAGACGAATTTCACCTCGAATTCTTAAGGAGCCGGGTTGATTGGTAGGTTTGGAGGAGAGATTTGACTTTGGCATGAGAAACGGCGGGCGTTTTCTTCTTGCCATGCTTGATATCCTTGTTCCATTTCGGTAGAATAGGGGGCATCTTTGGTAGAACCCTCGGTAGGAACGAGAATTTTGAAGGAATGTTTCACAATCTTTGTACCGGATCTCCATTTAAGTTTCGATGAGGAGGGAATAGAGGATTACCGAGAAGAGTCCTTTGGAATGGACTTGAAGGTGGTATACCAATTTGAGCACATCATCAACCTACGGTCATCGGTAAGGGAGTTGTACCGGGATGGAGGTGAGGTATCTTCTTCGGCATCATCGGGGATCTCATCATAGTCTTCGGGTCAATTTCATCGGGCTATCTTCATCGGCAACGGCAACGGGGAGAGATTCATCATGGACCAAGAGATCGCGGCGGCTTGATGAATAAGTGCTGAACAGGGTCATAGACAACAATTGCGAGAGAAGGCATTATCAACTTCACGAGTGCGAAGATCGGCGGCAATATCGAGTGCGAGATAGCTCCTCCTCCCAACTCAACAACCTCTTGAAATGGTTCGGCGGGAACATCAATGAAGATGGGAGCTTGATCGAGTTAAGAAAGACTCTGCTGTGACCACTATAGGTGTAGATGGAGCGGGGTTAGCGAGATGGGCTGGAATGAGCATCGAGATGAAGGAGTCTTCCTCGAAGCACGGTGCTAATGAGCTGGTGATCATCATCGAGAGGTAGTTACGCTGGATTGATGGAGTCACTTGAGGAATCGGCGGGAGGAACTTTATCGGCCATGCTTGAATCGGCATTCACATCGAAGCATTTCCTTCTTTCCTTTTCAATGCTTCTTGAGAATAGGTAATGAGCTCTGAGTTATCTTCAACACATTTTCAATAAAGCTGGGTGGCAAGAGCACCTGCGGTCGAGTCTCGGCATCAGTACTTGAATCCCAGTCTTCATCATTTTCGGCTCTTCCTAGGCGATAGGGATCATTCTCTTCAAAATCAAAGCGGGTTTTGTAGACGAGAGGCATATGCAATCCAAACAGAGATGACCATCGAGATCTTGCCTTATTCGATCTGAAAAAGATAGACTTGGTTCCGGAGGAGAGGCAAAAGATCAAAGTATCGGTTGAAATTCGGCATCAACACATTCTTCTTTGAAATTTTGATATTTGGAGAGCGGAGGAAACTTCTCGGCAAAAGTCTCATTCAAGTCCAATCTTGACCTATCAACATAGTCGAGTCAATAGTCCGGCGAGCACGGTGTCTTTCTGTTCTTCATGGGCCCGAAGAAGTCTTCGATGAATGGTGGAGATGGTCAATCGGAAATACCCGGTTGCTTGGAGCAATCTTGTTGATCATGGACCAAGGGTTATTAAAATAGATGTGAAAGGTGGGGTTCTTGATGGGAGCACATTTTACGGTCCTTGATTCCATGGCTATTCCGAGATGAGGCGGTATCTTTGAATGTCAGGAAGGTTAGGATAAGATAATAAAAGGGGTTGCAATGGAATTCTCCTCCTTAAATCTTGCTCAATCATCCTTCTTCTCTACGAAATTTCTTGATTGATTTCCTCGGGTGATTTAGTGACCTTTACGAAAATTGGTTTGGGGAGAAGAGAGGCTTCATCAAGAAGCTGGTTCGGCAAATAAGGTTTTTCGACTGCAGGATCGAAGGAGGAATAACAAAGGATTACGGAGCTTTGGCGGATCTGAGACTTTGATTTCTTGGATGATTTGGCGAGAAGATGCGAGGCATGGTTCTTTTCTTAGGTTCGGCGAGAGGATGGGGGCGGGAATGGAGGCGATTTCTTTGCTCTTGTAACGAGCCCAGCGGCAACGGTGGATGAGGAGCGAGGGCTGAGATGGCGAAGGCTTTGAACTAGCGAGGGCTAGGGATGGTTTCTTTGATTTCTTCTTCTTCTCGGCGCGAAAGCTTGACGGTTGAACTTTCGGCGGGAGCGGCAACTCTAATAACGAGGCAGGAGCTCCACCGGCGGGCGTACTGCTAATCCTTTTCCAATCACCTTCTTTGTGGTGCTTCAACTTGAGTTTGGAAATCTTTGGTAGCATTGGGGTCGGCAAGAACTACGGCGGGGTTACCTACGATTATCTGCTCGGCAACCAATAGTGACATCCTTTGCTTGGGAAAATCCTTTCCTTTTTGCCTATCGGCTGACATACTTCACATTTGCTTGAGCAATCACTCTAAAAATGAATCCACACCGGTTGAAATTTATCCTTAGCACTATTGCGGCGAATGCCTCAAGCGAAGATCGATAATATGGGCATGCGAGCCGGATCGGCAAATTAGACATCATCAATAATTTCAATCAAAGCGAAGAACCTCCTAGCATAATCAACCTTAAAATGCTTGTCTCCACTGAGTCTTGGACCGGCATTGGCACCTCTAATAAGATTCCGGGCATCATCCGGATGCGAAGCATCCATAGAATTAGGGCGAGAATTTCCTAGGGTTGGAAAGATGGAGGATATACTTTCGGGGGTGACGAGAGGTGGAACACCGAAGCTTGATAGAAGAAATGGTGAGAAGGATTCGGGATCATCTTCATCGGAATATTCAACGACGGAAATTTGCGAAGAACTCTCTGACGGAATCAATATAAACTCCAAAATTATCGGAAAGGAGTCGAAAGGGAAGAACGAGATGAGTACGATAAAGAGATCTACGAGAAATTGTCCGTCAACATCATCATTGAAGAAGCTTAAGTCTATGTAACCTCCATAGATATCCTTTTCATTACTCATGATTCCTGCATAAAACTTCAACAATCAAACAAACTCAAACACAATAAACCAATGTTAGAATCGAGATCTTTGAAATATTAAAATGGACTTACCGATTCAAAGAAGAAGTTTGAGAAATGGAGACTTGAGATAGCAAGATAGAATTTTGATGAGAATGTGAAAAGGTTTTTCAAAGAGTAAGCTTTGCTTAAATATGTTATGGAGTTTGGAGGGAACGGTTTATTTGAAAAGGGTTTTCAAAAGACGAAAAGCTGTTCAATTTCGTTGAAAAACGTGCGACGCAGCTCCATTTAAAGCGCCGAATTTGAGCGATTAAGAATGATTACCATAAGCTTGTTTAGGATTTAAAATGATACGGTTTTACACGAGACTTATCACAAAATTAATTGGAATAAATCATTTGACACGATTTTCGAAAATGGCGGTACACACACGTGTCGAGAGAGGGGTGTGACCAAGCGTCCTTGATTTGATAGGTCGACGGGGGACTCGGCTTTACATTAAAGAGAAGCTTGCGATGGGAGACATAGATAGGCGGCAACCACTACTTAGAATATCGGCGAGGAAAGAGCATCGGCAAGCAATCGGCAGAAATATCAATCGGCGACGGGACGAGATCGGCGGCGCATAGCGATTTCGGCAAGATGTAAGCATCAACCCGAGTAACCAATAACACCCGGCTCACTCCTAAGGAATTCAAATCTCTTACGATCAAGAGGCTTTGTCAAGATATCGGCTCTACGAAAGTCGGTATGAACTTTCGGCAAGACAACGTTGCCTTTCTCAACATGATCTTTCAAGAAATGGTATTTTATGTCAATGTGCTTTGTTTTGGAGTGCATTCTTGGATTGTTTGAGACGGAGATGGCGGGCCCGATTGTCACGATAGATTGGGCGAGACTTGAGGAGGAATCTCATAGTCTACTAATTGTTGCTTCATCCATAGAATGCGAGAAGCGGCGGCTACGGCGACAATGTATTCCGCCTCGGTTGTGGAAGTTGAGGTTCTTTGTTTGCTTTTTGCAAGACCAAGAAACTAGCCTTTCACCAAGAAGCGGCAAGTTCCAGGTGCTCTTTCCTTGTAACTCGGCAAGCGGCATAGTCGGCATACGAGTAGCAGATAAGATTGAATGAAGAATCTACGGCATACCGTAGACCAAGATCGGCGGTGCCACTTAGATATTTGATAATTCTTTTCACGGCTTGCCAGATGGGATTCTCTAGGATCGGCTTGAAATGCAGCGCGGACACAAACGGCAAACATAATATCCGGTCTGTCATTTGTTAGATAGAGCGATGAACCAATCATTCCTACGTAAAGAGTCATGTCCACTTTCTTGCCGGATTCGTCTTTGTCAAGATGCACGTTTGTCGCCATAGGAGTGCTTTGAGGATGAGCATTATCAAAACCAAATTTCTTGATTAGTTCCTTGGTGTATTTGGCTTGATGTATAAAAATTCCTTCATTGGTTTGCTTCACTTGTAGACCGAGGAAATAGGTAAGCTTCGCCACATCATACTCATTTCGAACTTGCTTTGCATGAGCTTTTCAAATCTTTTGCATAGAGCTTCATTTGTGGAGCCAAAGATGATGTCGTCCACATATATTTGAACAAACAATGAATGACCCTTGTGCTTGGTAACAAATAGAGTTGTATCGATCTTTCCTCTTGTGAATCCCACGCCATCAGCGAGTAGAAATTTGGACGGGGTTTCGTACCGAGGCCACAGGAGCTTGCTTCAAGCCATAGAGAGCTTTCTTCAATCGGTAGACATGATTTGGTTTCTTAGGATCTTCAAAGCTTGGCGGTTGTTCAACGTAGACCGGTTCTTGAAGTTCACCATTAAGGAATGCGCTTTTCACGTCCATTTGATATAGCTTGAATTCTTTGAAGGCGGCGTAGGCAAGAAACAAGTCTTATCGCTTCTAATCTTGCTGCGGGTGCGAAAGTTTGATCATAATCAATCCCTTCCTCTTGACGGTATCCTTTGGCCACTAATCTCGCTTTGTTTCTTGTAATCTTTCTGATTCATCCAACTTATTTACGAATACCCATTTCGTTCCAATGACTTGCTTTGAGAGGAAGGTCTCGGTACCAGTTCCCGAGACTTTACATCTTTCAAGCGGATTCAACTCTTCTTGCATAGCTTCCACCGGCTTGGATCGGCAAGGGCTTCTTCGGTCTTACGAGGCTCAATATCGAGACACCATAGCCAGAAGAAAAGAGATTCTCATCAAAATCCTTGTTCGGATTTACGGTTACTGCGGGTCCAAAAATATCACCAATGACATTTTCAAGAGGGTGATCACGATGAGGTCTAACTTCTCTCGGAAGGTCTTGTCTTGCGATTCTTGTCTTAAGGATTCTAGAGGAGGATCGGAATCGGCGAGATTTTGAGGATGATAAATTTAAAGGAATAGGAGAGATAGTAGGGTTTGGACTTTGAGTGGATTTGGAATTTGATCGAGGAATATTTGGTATAGGAGGATGAATTACGAGAGATTGGATTTGGGCTAGGATTCATTGGTACGGGATGAGGAGGATCGGCGAGAATGGCTATCGGCGAGACGTACGGAGGATTATCGGCGGGGACGGTTTCTTGCGAGGATGGAAATATGTCATTGGATCTTACGCAGCGACAAAAGGATCTTGTGCATTATCTGCCGAATTGATTAGTATAACTAGATTCACTGTCTCAAAACCACTAGATTGGTTAGCACTATTTGGAGTGCAGTCGGACTCTAACAAATCAAATTCATCAAAAGTTACATGAGCAGATTCAACAATTTTCAAAAGTTTCTTATTGAAAACTCGAAAGGCCTTCTTGTGTTTAGAGTAGCCGACAAAAATGCCTTCATCGGCTTTTTCATCAAATTTACCTCGGTGCTCTCTTCCGTTGTAAAGCACATAGCATTTGCACCGAAGATTTTGAAGAATCCAATATTTGGTACTCGGCCTCTCCGAGTTCATAAGGAGTCTTATTATGGAATTTGTTGATGAGAGATGCATTACAGTGAAGCGGGCGGTATGAATGGCTTACGCCGAGAAATATTTCGGCGGCTGGCTTGAGAAATCATGGTCTTACCAGCTTGATAAGCGTCCTATTCTTTCTCTCAACTACACCATTTTGTTGAGGTGTACCGGCAGAGAGAAATTATGGTCTATACCATGATCGTCACAATATCGAGCAATACCGTTATTTGTAAATTCGGTTCCATTGTCGATCTCATCTTTGACGATATCGCTCTCCTTCAGTGCAGCAGCGGTCGGAATAACTTGGTGGCAACGGCATACGTGTCATCTTTATTCTTGAAAGCTTCCACCCAAGTATATCGAGAATAATCATCTACTACGACCGGGGTATATCTACTTCCCCCAAAGGTGTTTGTGGTTGTGGGGCCAAATAGATCCATGTGTAACATTTGTAGGCACCTAGAAGTTGACATGCGGGGCTTGGACTCAAAGGAGGATTTGTGTTGTTTTCCCAGTGGCAAGCTCTGCACTTCTTTCCATGATCGCGGACACTTTTGGAAGACCAGTTGCCAATCCAGAACTGGCAAGCTTGGAAATTGATTTGAAGTTTAAGTGGCTGAGTCTCTTGTGCCATAGCCACGAGTTCTCACTGATATTCTTAGCTACAAAACAAATATTAGTAACACCAGTAATAGCACTTACTGCATAAATGTTACCTTTTCTTTTGGCAGTGAGAAGAGTTTCATTCGAGGCAATATCTTTTATGTAGCAACTTGAAGTAGTGAAAATACATTGCATTCCTCTATCACGGAATTGTGATATGGATAGAAAGGTTATGTTTGAGTCCATCCACCAAAGAGACCTTACGTACGATAGCTTGCACCTCTAATGATGGTACCACATCCAATTATTTTACCTCTACCATTGTCACCAAAAACTACGGGAGGACCTGATGCATCGGCAATATCAGCAAGGAGATCGGTACGGCCGATCATGTGTCTCGAACAGCCACTATCCAAAATCCATACATCTTTGCTAGCATCAGTCGAGGCCATAAAGCATTCCTGCAAGTAAAACATGCTTATGGTCCCCCTTATATCTTTGGGTCCAAGAGGTTAGTTCCTCTTGGGCGGCCATATCTGGCCGCCACTAGAGGCTTTTGCCACTGTGGGTCTGAGAGGCTTTTCAAGAGGCATTCATGAGCATGATGACCATAATCCAAACGGTTTTCACATTTCACTTTGCTTTGATTGATGAGTAGTCGGCAAGACACCACTAGATTTAGTCATTGCATCATTAGGCTTAGAAGAATCGGCGAGACACGAACGTAGGGTCTTTATAAGTGTTGGTTTTGCCCTTCTTGCCTTTACGCTTGCCTTTGCCGAGTCACCTTTGGGGAGGCTGATCATTGGCGGTGAATCAAGATTAGCGCAATACCGGCTTTCTTTGATGCATTTACTTTCAATATCTTCATCCGCAGATTCATTTTCGGCAATCTTAATTCCCTTTTGTACGTACTGGCTTTCTCCATTTCCTTGTAGTGAGGATACTTCATTGATACGGCATTATATTTTAGCTTAGTATCCTTATGCAATGAGTTAATCGAGTTGTTCTCGGCCTTCTTATCCTTTTTCTCGATTCTGAGAGACATTAGTACACTTCTTTGCTTCTGGTTTCAAAACCTATCCCATGTTGATCATTTTTAGGAATAGCTTGGCATGCATTAATTACCATTTTTAGCAGCGTTAGGTTTGGAAAAAGTATTAATGGTTTTCATAAGAGAATCATTTCTTTGAGCTAAATCTTTAATCTGTGCTATGTGTACTTTTGCTCTGTTTTTGAGATCCAGGTTTTCAGTTTGAAGCTGATCGAGTTCACTCAGTTTTGTTTTCAAAGAATCAAGTTCGGCTTTGAGTGATTCTCTTTCGGCGAGAGATTAAGCGAAATCAACAGTCAATATTTCATGAACACTACTCAACTTTTCATAATCAACAAAAAGTTCATCCATGGTCTCTATCATCTCAGCCTTAGATATCTCATTAAGAGGGTCAGTAGTGTTTCTTTTGGCTGAGTGATCTTTTGGTTCAGGAGAAAAGTTGGGTAGGGATGAAATGGGTTTGGCAAGATTTCTTGAAATACTTGGAAGTTTGGTAAAGGATGGCTTCTTTTCAGAGGATTGTGGAGGACTTGGTTCGGTTGCATGAGAGGCAATGGGTCCACACTGTCCATAAAGTGAGGTTCCAACTTGAATGACTTTGAAACCATAAGGATTGACTGCATTGACTTTGACTTCTTGAAATGAATGTCTTGCTGGTCTTTCTCTCCTTGAAGATGTTCTTGGAGGAGAAGCATTCCGGTGAATAGGAGTAGGTAAGTCTAGTGCTATTTCATCATCGGCATCCAGGGCAACAAAGCTTATATCGGCATCTTCATTGTCATCGGCGGCGCCTTCACCTTCCGAGTCGGTTTCACACCGGGCGGCATAGCTTTCTCAGTGCTTTGTCATCTGCAACATAGCTTGGACTTTGGATGTCTTTGGTTTACCGATTTCCGACATATTCATATTTTGGTTGGGGACACTTAGATGCAAAATGTCCGGGTTTTCGGCGGTTAAAGCATACCAAGTCTCCTTCTTTGTTCTTTCCGTCGGGAGTCTTTGGTAGAAGGCTTATGGTTCTTGGTGGCTCTATGGAAGGGAGTAGTAAATGGTTTATTTTGATTTGGTTTCTTTGTCTTTTGCATTTTCTTGAAGTTTTTGAACTTTCGGTAGTTTCGGCAAATGCGGCAAATTCCTCTTCTTCCATAAGAGGCTCGGGAGGGTTTTCTAGGGTTTTGCTACGGCAAGGGCTTTGGCATTGATCGATAGGAGGATAAGGAGTAGGCGGTTGAGATATGCGAGTCTGTCTTTGAGAGAGACATGCATTTGAAGTTTTTGTCGAGAATATTAAGTTTTTGTAGTTCTCTCTCATACAAAAATAGACTAGACACAATATTTTGAATAGAAGTGGTATTTAAATCTCTAGCTTCTCTAAGAACAGTAACCTTAGTATGATATATACTTCCTAAAGCACTTAGAAATCGTATATTCGTATCTTTCATAGTATATACTTTACCAAGAGAAGCACAAAGATTACTTACCTCGCAGAATCGATCATATCTTTGTTACGAGTGATTCGCCATCTGATTTTTGAATGATTCGAACTCAGCAATAGCATCATAAAGCCTGTTGTCCTTGGTGCGTGCATCTCCTTCGAAGTATTCAAGGAGCTTGTTCCAGCATTCTTGTGCCGTGTAACACAAGTCAATGAGCTTGTACTGTTTGTCGTCTAAACCACAAGAGATAATGTGGCTGGCTTTCCCATCAAGAGCATAGGTTAACTTGTCTTCGTCAGTCCATTCATCTCTTGGTTTTTCGACCAGAGTTTGATAACTTGAACATCTGTTTGTTGTTCATCGTCGGCGTCGGCATGTGCGGTTAGGAGTGGAAGGTATTGGTTTGTAGGTGGTTTGAACTTTCAAGGGAGTAATCGGTCCACCTTCCACTACTTTCATTAATCGTTCATCTATGGAGTTCATGTACTTTATCATTCGGGATTTCCAAACACCAAACTCATTGATGTTTAACATCGGTATGGTAGTGATGTTAAACGTCTGCATAATTTTTCCCGCCATGGTATCGGCAATCAAGCTGTGAGGCTTGGAAATTTCTTTCAAAAATGTCAAGCTCTGATACCAATTGTTAGGCCCAATAGGCGAGGAAATAGGCTAGAGGGGGGGGGTGAATAGCCTTTTTGCAACTTTAATTAAAATACTTCAATGGTCATAGTCACTGATCAGAAAGTTGTAAGATAATCAGTAAGCACAGCGGAATATTAGTGACTAAGTTTGAACTCACACAAAATCAGCAAGAAATTGTTTAGAGCTTGATTTTAAACACAAGGTATTTATGTAAATCAATTATGCAGAGCAACTTGTTTGGTTTAGGGAAATACTTATGATTCAGCAGGATGAACTATTCTGATTTGATGAAGTGAACTACTGGCAAGATGAAAAATAAAGTAAAGACAAGGACACAGTATTTGGAGAGGTTCACAGCGTGAATGCTGCTACGTCCTCTACCAAGATTGGTCAGATCTTGGATTTTGGGAAAAGTTTACTATCAGTATGTCCTAGTCTATTACAAGTGCCGCCTTGCCGATTACAAGGACTGAATACAAGGATCTGCGATGGATCTTTAAATGAAGAAGCTGACCAAGTGTTTTTGAGTGGCAAGTTGGACTTATCTCACTCAGGTGTGTGTGTGAATCTCAATCAATGCATTCCAATAATTGTCTAGTTGGAGAATGCTTACAAGGTTGATTGAGAAGTGCACGAGTGTATATCCCTAATAAAGTCTAATGATTTTATGGATTTGAAGACTTGAACACAATCAATGCTTCAAGCACACTCTTCTTCAATGCAATCACCAACCTTTTTTAATGCAGCAAAGTCTTCTCTATATATACTTGAGGAGAAGGAAGAGAAGAACTAAGGATGCCGTTGAAGGGTAGAATCGGAAAGAGGTTGGTAGGTGAGGATCATTTAATGCCATATCTTTGTAATTAATGCGGGAGATTTGAATAAGACATTTTACGCTGTTATACAGCGGGTAAAAACCCCTTTGTCCCAACCGGTTACTGCGGCGACGGACAAAGGACAAAGTAGAGCTAAAAGTGGCTCTTGTGTCAGTACCGGCAGAATGGTGTTGGCAGGAAAAATATAACTACTTTTAGCAAACAAGTACGATGAAAGAGATAGAGATGTGACCGTTGTGACTGAGATTTTATTTCAAACGAAAGGAGTCATCAAAACATAAGTCACCTATCTGCTGAAGTATGTTCTTTGAAAAAGAGTTAACTCCTGGCGATTACCGAGCGAGATCCCACCGGCAGGATAGTATCCTGCAGAACATGCTGATTTAACTGGGAGAGCATCAGTAAGAGATCCAAAAATAAAATCTAATTAAATTAGGGGTCTCTAACTAGCTGAGTGATTGGGATTAAGCAATTCTGAGTCCACATATATTTTGACCCAACACAGCCATCGCAGACGATGAAAATGGTTGGATTAAACAAGAGATTGCCAAAGAAATCCTGATGGAAAGATCTGCAATAGCTCCCATCTCCAGCGTCGAAGAGTAGATGCATGATCCAACAGCAAAGAGCAGCTAGATTAGGGGCTACCTATCTCTAAATTAGTCTTTTAGTCAACCTTCGTAGGTTCTAGTACTTCCCTGTCACCTAAGTCCTTCCTGGACATTTGTCGTTGTAGTCCATTTTGGACACAGTAGTTAAATGCCTAGCTTTTAATATAAGTCTTTTTTCTCTTCTTGCTAGACTCGAGACATCACTTGCGCACCCACGTTACACTTAATTGAAATGGTTTTATCCAAAATGATCACTTGTGCTGCTCAACCACTAATTCGTTGAAATGATTAATATTTAAATTAATCGGAGTGAGAAAATCAATTGATATCCTTCCCAAATTGGGGCTTACCAACTCCCCATCTTGCATCTCATATGCTCACATCCCTTTCATCCTCATCATCTCGTTGCTCGATGAATTTGCATGGATCTTTTCTCATATAAAGCTTAAGCAAGCAATGAAGACTTAATCTCGTTTAGGTCATCCAGTAGGGATTGCAGTTGAAACCTTTCACCCATAAGAAAGCCATTACCTCACCCTTACTAAACACTACCCTTTCATTTCAAGATCGGCGTGCTTTGAAACCCGGTTTAGCCGTCATTTTTGCTCCATACTGAGAGAAAGTCCAAGCGAGCCCGAGAAGTTAGCTTCAAGAGTCGGCGATGCGCAAAATATCTCAAGCCATGAAGGAAGGACAAAGATAATCCTCAACTCCTCAGGAGGCTCTCCAAGTCAAATCAAAAAAAACAAAAAAAAAAGAGAAGAACTCAAAAGTCCCCGACTTCTCAAGAAACTCTCCAATGATCAAAAAGGAGCCTGAATTCTCGCAAGATCGCAAAAAGTTGTCGATAGCTTGGACTTCCTCTCACCATTACCTTAAATCAATCCCAAGCCATCCTCTCGATTTTAGAGGATACTCCCATTACCCTCGCCTTTGGCCAAAGTCAAAAATTTGACCTCTCATTCTTAGAGGCAATCAATCTTCCCCGCCATAGATTTCCCAAAAACATCCCTGCAAGCCAACCTCTCACCTTTAGAGGTTCAGTCAGCAAAAGGCCCAGCCGACCTCTCACTTTAAGAGGTCATAACTTCCAAAATTACCCAATGGTCGATCGAAGCCCGGAAATCCAGCTGCAATTCCTATCGGATAGCAATTTCATCGTAAAATCTTTAAGATCTAAATCAAATTAATGCTTCATTGCTTGCTTAAATCGGAATCTAATTCATCTTGGTTCAAAATTACCAATCAAAGATTGTGCAAATTCAAATTTGATTCATGTGAGCATAATTCATTTCTACTCCACAAACACTTGCCGTGGATGTCCCACTGGGGCTTCGCATCCGTGTCTTTCATGGACACTCTAAGGGGATATGTTATTCGAATCTACAATCCTCAAATTCCCAAAAGAACCTCAATGTCTTGAATTTTCGCACTCATACTCTCTTCATTCGGGATAAGCCCGAACTACGGCGACCTGAGCTCTTCATAATGGAGGGAACGTAGGCAACCAGGAATGGTCCGGTCGAAATCACAAACAAATCAAAAAAAAAAATCCGGTCTCATCAAGGATCGTCCCTATACACTTTCCGCCCTTCCGAGCTTGATTCTCGATATCAGTTGGTTTTCTCCTTGTGATTAATCAAAATATTTGTTCATATCAGATTTAGGGATTGAATAACCCGAACATTAACAAAGGGTTTTAAGCAGCTTTGTGATCATCACAGATAAGACAAGTTTTCAAGTGTCTCGGCGAGTCTTCTCTTTCTACATCATAGGGAAATAGAGCCAAACACTGTCTTTCTGTCAGCAGGGGCTTCCATACACTTTTCCACACCTTGTGATGCTTATACTCTCTCAAAAGAGTCAAACCTAAAGCGAGTGTGTATACACAAAATCGGGATTCATTCCCACTTTTCGAAAGATGTGCCCCTGCACGTAAACATTTCTGAGTCTGGTCCATTGGCTGGTTGACTAAGATCCGAAAAGATGGGTGCCTCCCTGGTCACATGACGACTCTGTCTACAGTAAGACTGCTATGAATTTCTTCACGCTGGGGCTTGCTAAGCGGTTCTCCCAGGTTCTCCTGTATCAGCTCTTCAAGCTGGGGCTTTTATAGTCATCTTTGGGTCCACATTGGTTTCTTCACTACGAGATAGACTCGCCAAGTCGCTTCTTCAAAATCTGGACTTTGCCTACTCAGGATCCGGGGACTTTGTCAAGATGGTCTTTTGGACCCAAATTTTATCAAGAAAGAATTTCAGCTTCAGAACTTGGCACACGGCAGCTTCCCGTAGCATCGGAATTCAAGATCAGGGTTTCTCCCGGCATTAGCAATTCCATCAAATCATTCTCCGAACAAGGTTTCGGCCAAAGTCACAGCTCACCCAAATGAAAGAAGCGTCGCTCATATCGACGTGCCCCAGAGCCTGTCAGCATCAGCTTCAGATGACCAAGAATGAGAGGGAAAATTTCAACCAAAACCCGGGATCCGAATCCAATCTCATCAAAATTGAGGTCCATGTGATACTGTCAACAAAACCTCATCAACAACCGGGCCGTTTTAAAGCTGCGATCGAGGGCTCTCACCTCCCCCACTTGCTCAAAGCCTGTCCCAAACAGTCTCCAAACACATACATCCCCTCTCATCACCATGCATCCCCACAAAAATCTCCCCAAGGCTCATGTAGCATGCACAAAACTTGAATCAACAGGAACAATCCTAAGTGATTGAAGATCATAAATTCCCTGCCAAAAGCTTAGGCTAAGTGCATCTTCGAAAGCAAGTAAATGCATCATTTCGCGAACACATGCAGTGATACTCTCACAATCATTTTTGGCTCTATGCAGGCATCTGTCATCATGAATGTTATATATGCATCTTCCTCTTCACTAACGAATGCAGGAATTCAAACGTGAAGTCAAACCCCCCTTTTTTCGGCAAGGATGATCTTCACCAAAGACGACCTCCAATGTCCACAAATGGATGAAAACAGCCCCCAATGAAGACCACCTCCAGTGTCTACCGTTCGGACAGAGACGCCAAGTTCTCAAATACAGTACGGTCAGGGACGCCAAGTTCTCAAATACAAATCGGTCAGGGATGCCAAGGTCTCAAAATGCAAGCCGGTCAGGGACGCCAAGTTCTCGAATACAAATTGGTCAGGGGCACCAAGTTCTCAAATACAATTCGGTCAGGGACTCCAAGTTCTCCAAATACAAATCGGTCAGGGACGCCAAGTTCTCAAATACAAATCGGTCAGGGACGCCAAGTTCTCAAATACAATGCGGTCAGAGACACCAAGTTCTCAAAAGCAAGAAGTCCCAATGTGAAGACAAGCTCAACAACTTCTACAAGGTTGACGATCACCAGCAAGATGCAGACTCAACCAAACTCCCCTTCAGTCAAAATGCCTCCAAAGACAAGAAATCATCGCGAAACCGCAACCCAACAACTCTTCATCAACATCGGCCGAAGCCTCGGTCCTTCCGCGGCTACGGGTAAGCACAAAGACAGGTATGAAAGCATATCTCAGTCAACTACTTTTCTAAAAGAACATTATCATCAAATCTTAGGGCGACTTCCCAAAAATAGTCAAGTCTTAGGGCGACTTCCCAAAAATAGTCAAGTCTTACGGCGACTTCCCAAAAATAGTCAAATCTTAGGGCGACTTCCCAAAAAACAGTCAAACCTCGGGTGACTCCCAAATACCGTCAAACCATCCCCAGCAGTTTTCGAACTACGACTGGCTTGATTCCTCTTAAGGATACGTAGGTAGCCTACCATAGGTCCAGCCGCTTGACCAATACGGTCACCCATTTCCCCGATAGTTCTCGAATCTTCCCCAGCGAGAACACCTTCAAACAGTCTCCCTCAACCCCGACTTAGGATCATACTCCTGAACTAGGTCCCCATTTAGGTTCATACTCCTGAACTGAAACCCCGACTTAGGATCATACTCCTGAACTAGGTCCCCATTTAGGTTCGTACTCCTGAACAAAACCTCGACTTAGAATCATACTCCTGAACTAAGTCCCCGTTTAGATTCATACTCCTGAACAAAACCTCGACTTAGAATCATACTCCTGAACTAAGTCCCCATTTAGGTTCATACTCCTGAACAAAACCCCATTTAGAATCATACTCCTGAACTAAGACCCCATTTAGGTTCATATTCCTGAACTAAAATCCACCAAAGGACCATCCATCCCAAACCGTCAAAGGGAAATCATTCCAAATCAAGGTTCGAGGCACCTAAGACGCCATCTCCAAGGTTCGAGGCACCTAAGACGCCATCATCAAGGTTCAAGGCACCTAAGACTCCATCATTAAGGTTTGAGGCACCTAAAACGCTATCACACACAACACTAGGAAGAGCGATAAAACGCAATCATCCCCTAATTCAACAAACCAAAACCATAGGGCGACTTCCCCAAAACAGTCAAAACCTTAGGGTGACTTTCCAAAAAACAGTCAGATCACAGGGCGACTTCCCAAAAATAGTCAAACCACAGGGCGACTTCCCAAAAATAGTCAAACCATAGGGCGATTTCCCAAAAATAGTCAAACCATAGGGCGACTTCCCAAAAATAGTCAAGCCATAGGGTGACTTCCCAAAAATAGTCAGATCTTAGGGCGACTTCCCCAAAAATAGTCAAATCTTAGGGTCAAAGACCCGAACTACGTCCGGCTTGATTCCCACTAGGGATACGTAGGTAGCCTATCGCTAGGTCCAGCCACTCGATCACCTGATCACCCCGTCAAAAATGGAGCCTTACTCTTATCGACGACCCCGCTTCCTTCGAAAGCACCGTCGCCGAGGGGCTACTGTAAGTGCTCCAATTTGAGCCGTTAGTATTTTCGTTAGAAAATTAACGAAAGTTTTAACATTCCTAACATTTCTAACAAACCCTAACCTTTCTAACAAAGCAAGGGTAAAGTGGGCATTGCCATTTAAAGTTAAACCAACAAAAGAATCTCAAAAAGCAAAAGAAATAAGAAAAATCCGAATTGGGCAAGTTGAAAAACACAACCAGTTTGAATTTTCAAAAAAATATTCTTCCTGTCCAAAAGCCAGCACTGTAGCAGATGAACAGTGCACGCCTACGAACCCCTCCGCGCGGATAGGATTGCCTCTCACAGAGGGCTATAAATTAAACCCTCCTCTCTCAGTTTACACAACACAATTTGATCACAGCAATGAAACTCTGGCGAAATATAGAGAGAAAACAGTGGGAATCCCTAGATTGCCACCATTTTCTCTTGAATATTTCCCAATCTCACTCCAAACACAAATCCAAACACCAAACCTTGATACTCCTCAAGCCAAACACCAAATCTTGATACTCCTCAAGTCAAATTCCAAGCCTAGGAAGATAGGGTGTCACCATTGGTAAAGCCCTCCTTCTCAAAACCCTAAAATCCTCTTTTAACTTCTTGATCATCTTGTTCTTCTTACTTGGATCTACTTGATGTCTAGTTTCACTTAAGTTTTGACCCAAGATGGTCATCTTGAAGTTCATCTTCATGAATGACCATCTCAAATGGTCCACATTTTAAATCTTTAGTTGTTTTTTCTCTTTAAATTCATCTTTACAAAATATCCCCTTTCCCTTTGCAAAGGACATGTTTAAACCCCATAAATTCCCCAAGGATGACTTGAATATGATAACCACTTAACAAAAAGTAGTGGTATCAAGTCTAGGGATTAAAATGGGGTGAACATAGATGCAAATCCCCCAAAAATCACATTTTCCCTCAAGAACATCTTGCTGTCCAGTAGCATTGTTCTGAGACCTCAGTCCATTTTCCTATTTTTTGGACCCAGTAAAACTTAGAATTGGGTGTTGACTACAAAATAATTTTTGTAGCCAACATCCAGAGATTTCCAGACATATTTTTATTTTATTTTTTGAGTGAGTAAAAATCCTTTTTTCAATTTTTCTTTTAGAGGCCAGTTCATCAGCTTCTGGAAATCCAGATTTCACATCTGAGATTTTCAGAAGGTTTTGACCCCTCAAATTACTTCAAAAATGGAAATTTCCTTTGAATAAACCCTATTTAGGGTGTTTTAAGCAACTTTTATTCTCGGACTTTCCCCAGATTCTGAGGTTTTGAAGCCTTTAAGTCCATTTCAAAGTCAAGGGTCAACTGCCTTCTTTCATTCTGGCAGAATTTCTTTTCAAATCCAAAAATCTTTTGAGTGCCAAGACTCAATCCAAAAATCATACCAAAAATCTTGGGGATTGTTCAAAGTCTTATAAAGAGTTCCCCATTTTTGTTTTTCTCAGTTTCAACTCATTTTGGTCAAAACACACACACACACACACACAACAAAGGATTTCAAATGTTTGAAAGGCTCATTTTGCGAGGCGCGCCGGGTGCACACTAATGTCCTTCCCGACGCGTAACGTGACCTCCGAACCTAAATTTCTGATCTCGGGCTTTTTTCAAAGTTTTGGCTCTCAAAATAAAAATGGCGTGGCGACTCCGTTTTGATTTTCACAAAAAAAATCGGGTACATCACAGTGGCGACTCCGCTGGGGACAAACAAGTTTTATCTTTTCAAAAAAAAAAAGAGAAAAACTTTTGAGGGTCAAGCTTCCGTCCCGACATTTGAAATCCTTTGTTTTGTGTGTGTTGATTTTTGCACATTTTCGTGTTTGTTTTGGCCGCCTCGGAAAAAGTCAAAATTTTGACTGTCGGAAATCATGTCCCTAACTGTTGGAATTTTTGTGATTATGTGCTTATGTGTTCATTAATTTTCAAAAAAAAAAAAATTTCAAAAAAAAAAGAAGAGAAAATTTTCAAAAAAAAAATCATGCATCATGCCTTTTAAGACACATAAAAAATCTCTATTTTACTCAAAAAAAAGAAGATAGACTGCTTGCACACTACGCGCACGTGACCGTACACTGCACACTACGTCCCTAACCCGGGAAAATCCTTGTCGCGGTCCGTTTGGTCTTATTACGCCTCTCGGACGAGCACAGACTACCCAAACATCCCATGGAGCCTCGTGTCGACCATGCACTTGTCCGTGACACACTTTGTCCGAGACCCGGTTGGTTTTTAGTCCTGGTCTGTGTCATGACCTCGTCCGTGTATAGACCTTTCCTTTCAAGCCTTTGTCGACATACCGACTCAATATCTTTCGGGGACCCTAATCGCCGAAGTTGCCGGTTTTCCGCCGCAGACTTTGACCAAGATATTGACCGGCGCCTTGACTTCGGCTCGACCGGCACAAATTATACACGACTCCCAAAGCATTGACACCGAGTCATCAAGGATTAATGATTATTCCATGCCCAATTACGGCTTAACTGACGACAAGTCAAGATCAATTGTGGACGCTTATCGGTCCAAATCATGCCGACTTTTCGTCGAGCCCTCGGACATGATCTTGACTTTCGACGTCAGCTTTGTCCGTAATTTACATCGAATGCTTGTTAAGACTCGATTACCCGCCGACTTTTAGGATCGTTTTCTTTCGGTCGGTGGGACCTCGCTTGCCCTATAGGACCCTCGCCGGGCATTCACCCCGGGAGGTCGAAATACGTGGAATACGAGGGGCTTATAGACGTAGTGACGGGGCCCACCGATCCAGATCCGTAGTAGTTTGCGAAAAGAAGAGAAATCTTTTCCAACCGATTAGGTTAATAAAACATGTTTTAAGTAAACGTGAACAAATAATCGCATGTTGCATGAGCCCAAAGCCCAAACACCTGCCCTCCTTCAATTCCCATACATCGAACCTCGTGTCTTTCCCCGCAGCCTCCTCACAAAGGTTGGTTTCGGCACCGGGTCACCGTTTAATCGGTTGGGAAGAGTCAAGCGCATCGTCGGCTTCATCGTCTGCTCCGACTCCGAATTTAAGAATGTCCGCATCAGGTGTAACGATGGGGACAACGTCACTCCGCCTCCCGGGACTCCTCGGACAGAACAACGGTGGAATCGCCTAGCCGAACGGATGAGAGTGCGCCGGGAAGCACGGTTGAACAGCCTTATGGAGGCTATCAAAAGCCATGGATTGGCCGCCGGTCTCAACCCGGATGGCACTCTTCACCGTGGAAGAAGAGGAAGACCTCAATCCCGCTCTTGAGTCAACCCGACTACTCCAGATGCCACCACCGGCCTCCCACGGTACTACCACCAGAGCCCATGCTCCTCGATCTCTAGGTCGCCCGGCTCCCCAACCGCACCCGGATCCGTGCGGCTGACGGGACGAGCCGGTTCGCAATGCCTCGGTGGGGACAAAGTCGATGCGGAATGCCTTCCCATGGTTGGGGATACCTTCCGGAATGCTACAACAAATTGGGATCCCGCCTCGGTTTGGGACCAATCAATCCGGACTTTCGCGGCAACGGTTTGGAATGCCACCACGGTTTGGTTCGGGGCAACAATCGAGCCCTCCTCGTAATGATGCTAGCTCGAAATTTGCTCCTCACACGGCTTCCATGCAAACCCATTTCTCACTCGGGGTTCAATGGGTTACCAAGCCCCCATCCCGGTTTCATCGTAATCACCGGGACCACGGTATCCTCTCGGTTATGCATCCTCGCCACAACCAGCCATGCAATTCAACAACCGGGGACGGCAGCCCGCACTTAAGCCTACTTATGGGTCTCACTCCGATATCCAAGCCATCCGGCTACCTCGAGATCTGCCTCCATCTTCCCCGTCGATTGGAAGCCAACAAAGAAGTCGCCGGATTCTATCCCTTTGCCCAAGCTCCTACCTACACTCCCTGTGAAATTTGGGCCAAGGACAGGTTTTCACCTATGCTCCGGGATATGGTATTCCTTCCACCAATGCACCACCAACAACTAGTCCTCTTCCTAGCTCAAATATCGGCTCAGGAATTCCCGCTCCACCTTTGGATCCCCAATTGGCTTGGTTTATGGAGCAACACAAGGAAATGAAAGCACAGATTGCTTGAATTGACCGCCAAAAAGAACACCGCTCTTCGGCCTACGTATCCCGACTCGATTGTCCCCCCGCCTCACAAGTTTGTGATGCCCACTCTGGAATTGTTTGACGGAGTACATGCCCTAAAACTCACTTGGACACCTATACTTTGGCAATGAAGGCTAAGGGATGCACAAACCAGCGGTTGGCCGATTACTTTAGTCTCTCTTTGAAGTCGGGGGCTTTGAAATGGTTTTTCCGATTGCGGCTGAAGCTAGGGCTACTTGGGAACAGATTACCGGTACTTTCACGTATAAGTATAAAGCCAACTTGGAATGGGAGACAAACAGAGTTGACTGCAAACAACGATGCGGCGCCTAATGAGAATATTGGGGATTTCTATAAGAGGTGGAACTTAAAGCTCGGTGAAATGGCCATTCCTCCTCTCGACGAGGAGCAGTTAGACATCTTTCGGTCATGCTTGAAGCCGCATTTGAGAGCTTCCCTCGGCCACTTCCCTACGCCGACTTGCGTGCAATGGTTAATTCCGGCTAAGTTCGAAAAGGCTTACAATCAATGCCGATCGCTACACCTGCTGCTTATACCGGGTTTCTTCCACCTCCAACACAGCTCCTGCCCAACCAAAAGGTAAAGAAGTGATTAGCTATGGGGGACATGACTGTAACAATGCTACTTTCTTTGTTCCCAAGAAACCTGATGCATCCCGATCCCGGCTCCAAGACTTGAGAAACTTTGGGATGCCTTTGAGTGATATCTTCAGAGGTTTGGTGAGAGAAGGTTTGCTCCGACCTTTGAAAATTATCGCCCTAGAAACCCCAATGCTCCTCTTGGATACTTCCAAGCATTGTGCCTTTCATCGCACCATGGGCACCACACGACGGATGATTGCGTCCCCCGAAAAAGGCAATCCAAAATTTGATTGAACAAGGGAGGTTAGAAGTTCTCAAGGGCCCAATACTATCGCAACCCATTCCCTAGAAACAACAACCCGAATGTCAACATGGTCGAGTTCGGTGATCCAAGACTTGTGGGCATAATGGAATTTGACTCGCCCCTTTGTGAGGTCGGTGAACCGACCATCGCAGGCGATGAAAATGGTTGGATTAAACAAGAGATTGCCAAAGAAATCCCGATGGAAAGATCTCGCAATAGCTCCCATCTCCGGCGTCGAAGAGTAGATGCATGATCCAACAGCAAAGAGCAGCTAGATTAGGGGCTACCTATCTCTAAATTAGTCTTTTAGTCAACCTTCGTAGGTTCTAGTACTTCACTGTCACCTAAGTCCTTCCTGGACATTTGTCGTTGTAGTCCATTTTGGACACAGTAGTTAAATGCCTAGCTTTTAATATAAGTCTTTTTTCTTCTTGCTAGACTCGAGACATCACTTGCGCACCCACGTTACACTTAATTGAAATGGTTTTATCCAAAATGATCACTTGTGCTGCTCAACCACTAATTCGTTGAAATGATTAATATTTAAATTAATCGGAGTGAGAAAATCAATTGATATCCTTCCCAAATTGGGGCTTACCAACTCCCCATCTTGCATCTCATATGCTCACATCCCTTTCATCCTCATCATCTCGTTGCTCGATGAATTTGCATGGATCTTTTCTCATATAAAGCTTAAGCAAGCAATGAAGACTTAATCTCGTTTAGGTCATCCAGTAGGGATTGCAGTTGAAACCTTTCACCCATAAGAAAGCCATTACCTCACCCTTACTAAACACTACCCTTTCATTTCAAGATCGGCGTGCTTTGAAACCCGGTTTAGCCGTCATTTTTGCTCCATACTGAGAGAAAGTCCAAGCGAGCCCGAGAAGTTAGCTTCGAGAGTCGGCGATGCGCAAAATATCTCAAGCCATGAAGGAAGGACAAAGATAATCCTCAACTCCTCAGGAGGCTCTCCAAGTCAAATCAAAAAAAAACAAAAAAAAAAAAAAAAAGAAGAACTCAAAAGTCCCCGACTTCTCAAGAAACTCTCCAATGATCAAAAAGGAGCCTGAATTCTCGCAAGATCGCAAAAAGTTGTCGATAGCTTGGACTTCCTCTCACCATTACCTTAAATCAATCCCAAGCCATCCTCTCGATTTTAGAGGATACTTCCATTACCCTCGCCTTTGGCCAAAGTCAAAAATTTGACCTCTCATTCTTAGAGGCAATCAATCTTCCCCGCCATAGATTTTCCAAAAACATCCCTGCAAGCCAACCTCTCACCTTTAGAGGTTCAATAGCAAAGGCCCAAATTCGACCTCTCACTTTAAGAGGTCATAACTTCCAAAATTACCCAATGGCCGATCGAAGCCCGGAAATCCAGCTGCAATTCCTATCGGATAGCAATTTCATCGTAAAATCTTTAAGATCTAAATCAAATTAATGCTTCATTGCTTGCTTAAATCGGAATCTAATTCATCTTGGTTCAAAATTACCAATCAAAGATTGTGCAAATTCAAATTTGATTCATGTGAGCATAATTCATTTCTACTCCACAAACACTTGCCGTGGATGTCCCACTGGGGCTTCACATCCGTGTCTTTCATGGACACTCTAAGGGGATATGTTATTCGAATCTGTTAATGTTAGATCATGTGTTGTCATGAATGTCATCCCAAGTGTTGCAAACCAGTGTTGCCACTGGTGTTGCCAAAAGTGTTGCCATTTGGAATTGGCGACACTGAGTTAGTTACTGTATTTTTCACAAATATTAATGGGTAAATTAATGTTTATATAACAGTAGTTAGTCACCTTAAAATGAGCTTAAAATCAGCAACAGAAACAGCCCAGGCGTTAATCGCGAAGAGGAGAAGAAATTAACAAATAAACATGTGTTTATTTGTTTAATTGATGACCAAGCCAGGAGATATTTTATTCAGCTATTCTGGCGGAGAACAAGTCAGAGTACAAGGCAACCAAAGCTAAGAGGTACAAGCAAGAGAAGCAAGAGAAGACTAGGTCTCCTACAAAAGAGGCGAGTGGCATAAATGGAGGAAACAAACTCCAAACCGTTAGCCGATCATTTGAGTAGGCTCCAAGACTTTGTGGCCTATAAATAGTGCGGTGGATCTTCATTGAAGATCATCCAATTCGAAAACGCAAATCGCACAAGAAAAGTAGAATTCTGCTCTCAAGTGTTGCCATTCGGTGTCGGCAACACTTTGTCCAACACTCGAATATTTCATATAGATTTTTATATTTTTGTGAGGTTTTTTGAGTGTTTATTTACCGAGAGAATTCGTGTATGTTGTTCCTTATATCGTGGTTCGTTTATCATTAAGGAACAACCTCGACCTTGTATTGAATTCATATTATTAATAGAAAGGTCTTGCCTTTTAGGCACCCATCAAGTTATATATTTATATAACTTGATAAAAATTATATTCTTGTGTATTGCTTTAATATTTCCGCTGCAAATTATATTTATTTCTATTGATTTGTGCTTTTCTAGAATTGGTGAAAGTGTTGTCATTAGTGTCATTAACACTAAGGACAACACCCGTGAGTTTCATCTCACCTTGTGAGTTTCGTCTCATAAGTTCTTAGCCATAGACAATTTCAATTGGTATCAGAGCCTAGCACTTGATATACTAAGTGTTAAGATCCTTTTGTCATGGCTTATGATCCTGTAAACCCTAATCAAAAGAGATTACCGGTTTTAGACGGATCTAATTATGCTTATTGGAAGATTCGCCTACGCTCGCATATCAAATCAATTGATCTTCGGGCTTGGCGATCTATTTTAAATGGTTATTCTGTTCCAATGCTTCCTCCGGATGACGATGGTGACGTTCAAGTCAAACCTGAATTCGAGTGGACAATTGAAGAGAATAATCTTGCTAGTTTCAATGAAAAGGCACGAATGCCATCTATGAATGGGTTGACATGCATATGTTCAAACTCATTCAAAATAGTCCCTCGCAAAAGATGCTTGGGATACTTTACAAAGATTTTGTGAAGGAGATGGCAAGGTCCGAGAAACAAAGCTTAGAGGTCTCACTAGTAGATTTGAAAGATTAAGAATGGGTGAAAACGAATACATCTCGTCTTATTTTGAAAAGTTGATTGATATTTCAAATGCTTGTCAAGTATTAGGGGAGCCTTTTACAAATAAACAACTTGTTTCAAAAGCTATTCGTACTCTTCCCGAACGTTTTAATATTAAAGTTTCATTTATTGAAGAGGCCCATAATCTTTCAACAATGAACATCAACTCCTTAATGAGTATTTTGAAAAACTTTGAGTTGAATCTCAATGAACAAACGGAGGCTTCTAAAAGCAAGAATATTGCCTTAAAAGTCGAATCTTCGGACACATGTGTGGACGATGAAGATGAAGTCTTCGAGGAGTTAGATGAAAATACTAGTGTAGCTTTACTTGCAAAGAGATATAATTCTATGGTTAGAAAATTTAACAAAGTGCAGGTAAAGGCTAAGGACCAAACGGCCAAAACCTCTAGTTTTGTGCCAAGGAGAAGTCCTCCTCCAAATCAAAAGGATATCCCACCAAGGCGTGCATCCTCGGAAAAGATCCGGTCCGATCCTAAGTACATTGAATCTATTCAATGTCATGCTTGTTCCTGTTGGGGTCACTATGCCAATGAATGTGCTAACACCTTGAGAAAGGCGGGCAAAAACTTGTGGGTATCTCTTAGTGATGGAGAGGAGGAAGGAACGGAGAAAGAAGAACAGACGGAGCAAGTAGTCATGATGGCCACGGTAGAGGAGCTACCTTCGGCGAAAGAGAGTGTTACTTCAAGTGTCGTTACATGATTTGACAACACTTGACACAACATTGGTGACTTCTTCGTAAAGTGTTGCCCCAAGTGTCGTCCAGAATTGGCAACACTTGGCACAACACTCACGGGTATGATTCTTTAAATGATCTTAATTTGCATGGTTCAACGATTTAAATTCGTAAGATATTATAGAGGATGATCTTGATAAAGATGAACTTATTTGTGAATTAAAAACCTCTATAAATCTCTCCTCGTGGAATGGAAAAAGGAGAATAAGATGGTGGTTTTCTTGAAAAAGGAAAATCGTGATCTTAAGAACTCCTTGACTCGGCTAGAAGCTCAACTCGGTAGGAGAGACTTGGATCTTGATAAAATCAAGGCCAAACTCAACCTAGCCGAATCCACCTTCAAAAAACTTCAACACGATTTCATCCAAATTGGATGAAATACTCAAATTGAGTAAGCCTACAAAGTCGGTCTTGAGTTCCAAGAATCACTTGAAAGTATTACCTCTTCCTTGTTTGATGTTGAAACTAAAAAGTGTTTTGTAAAAGAGCGTGTCAAGGAAAAGGGTAGCACTCCTAGTGATTCCCCGATCAATCTAATGAGTGTGGATACCGTCACAAAGCTGGACATTTAAAACCGGATTGCATTTTCCTACAAAAGAAAATGTCCAGTCTTCAAGTGTCGCCTCAAGTGTCACCAGTTTCTCAGGGCAACACTTACGGCAACACTGGTGAACAGAAATCCAGCATTTTCAAAAGGGTCAAGTTACCCAAGGAAAAACTTGAAATGCTATGTTGTTTATACGGCCTTAAGGACTAACATTGCGGGAACTTGGTACTTTGATAGTGGTTGTTCACGTCATACGACCTGGTACAAAATCATTCCTAACAGAGTACCAACCTATTCAAGGAGGCTCGGTGACTTATGGTGGTGGAGGCAAGAGTGAAATAGTTGGTAAAGGACACTTGGATATTGTTGGTTTTCCTCCTTTGAAAAATGTCTTGCACGTAGATGGTTTACTTGCTAATTTAATTAGCATTAGCCAACTATGTGATGACAATTTGGAGGTAAAATTCAATAAAAATACCTGTGAAGTGTTTGATAACACTAACTTTTGTGTCATGACTGGAATAAGATCAAGTGATAATTGCTATCTGGTTGGTAATAAATCAGTGTGCAATTTGACAAAACTTGATGATATTAGGTTATGGCATCAAAAGTTAGGTCATTCTCATTATAGGAATCTTGAGAAGATTATCAAACATAATGCCGTCAAAGGTGTTCCTAAACTAGACCTCAAAAACACTGATAATTTGAGGTTAAAAGTGATTCAAGAATCGGTAAATATTGAATTTGACGATTACTTGAGTGCCACAGGAGAACCAGCTGATGATATACCTCTGACTCTACTAGAAGAAGTCGAACAAAGGGCCGGAACAGAGATCTGATTCACCATTGCAGCCCATAGGTTCAAGTGTTGCTCAAGTGTCGCCCACTGAAATGGCAACACCCGAGGCAACACAGGAGAACAAGAATACTGGAAATTCGAGAGCGGTGACTGAAGGAGAAGATGGATTGGTGTACCATCAAGGCAGAGAGATCCCCCATTTCGAATTAGAAATTATCATCCCATTACTCAAGTAATTGGTGATGTTAATGAAGGGGTTAGAACAAGGAACAAGGAGCCATGGATTACAGTAGATATGGTTAGGTATGTGTGTCCTCCACATACTCTCGTGTAAAACACTCCTGTTTCGTTTCCTCTCTTGAACCAAAAAATGTGATTGAGGCCTTAAATGATAAATTCGGATTCAAGCTATGCAAGAAGAGCTTGAACAATTTACCCGTAACGAGGTTTGGTGTTTAGTTCCACGTCCTTTAAATACTAACATTATTGGAACTAAATGGATTTACAAAAACAAATCGATGAATTGGGTAATATTGTTCGTAATAAAGCTCGTCTTGTGGCTCAAGGCTATACACAAGTGGAAGGAATCGACTTTGACGAGACCTTTGCACCTGTGGCTAGAATTGAGTCAATAAGACTTCTTCTTGCTATAGCTTGTTATCTCAAAATCACATTGCACCAAATGGATGTCAAAGCGGCTTTCTTGAATGGGTACTTAGATAAAGAGATCTATGTTGAGCAACCCAAAGGGTTTGAAGACCCATTCCACCTGCACTATGTATACAGACTTGATAAGGCCTTATATGGCTTAAAACAAGCTCCTCGTGCATGGTATGGGCGTCTAACAAGCTTCCTTCTTGAATATGGATTTGTTAGAGGAGAAGCCGATAGGACATTATTTATTCTTAGGGAAAATAAAGAGCTTGTCATTGCTCAAATCTATGTTGATGACATAGTTTATGGTTCCACATCTAAAACATGTTTACAAAATTTTGTGGAAGCTATGACATCTACATTTGAGATGAGCATGATAGAGAGAACTTAATTATTTCCTAGGATTGCAAGTGAAACAATCGAATGATGGAATCTTCATCACTCAGCAAGTATGCTAAGAGTCTCCGTGAAAAGATTTGGATTGGAGAGTGCCAAGAGCTCTAAAATACCTATGGGATCATCTCTTAAGGTAACCAAAGATCGGGCAGGGAGGATGTTGATCCAACTCAGATAGATCCATGATAGGTAGTCTTCTTTATCTTACGCCGATCCCGATATAATGTTCGGCGTAGGTGTTTGTGCTAGATATCAATCGCTCCTAAAATTTCTCACCTAAATGCCGTCAAGAAAATCATCAAGTATGTGTCGGGACAAGTGAATTGGGAATCGGTTCACTAAAGACACTAATACCAACTTAGTTGGTTTTAGTGACTACGATTGGGTGGGGGATATAGATGACGTGCAAAGAGTACTAGTGGGGGTTGTTTTTCTTGGGTAATAATCTAGTGTCATGGTACGATCGCAAGAAGCTGTGTTTCTCTCTCGACCGCCGAATCGAATATGTGGCGGCAGGGAGTTGTTGTTCACAACTAATATGGTTAAAACACATGCTTGATGACTATGGTCTTGATAGTAATATCTTGACCATGTATTGTGACAATTTGAGTGCTATAAATATTTCCAAAAATCTGTACAACACTCACGCACTAAGCACATTGATATCCGCCATCATTTTTTAAGAGATTTAGTAGAAAAGGAATTGATCCAAATAGAGCATATTGATACAAAACATCAACTTGCTGATATTTTGACCAAAGCCTTGGACCATATGAGAGATTTTCAAGTTTGAAAAAATCTCTTGGTCTATGTTTTCTATAAACCGTTAGTGTTGCCGTCAGTGTTACCAACACTCAAGCAACACTTTGTATGAGTTGTACATTATCTTTAAAAAAAAAAAAAAAAAAAAATATATATATATATATATATAGTTGTTTAATCCCAAATGGGGGGCATTTATCGACCTTTTTTGTTCTAGTATGTGTACATTCTTAAGGTTAACATTTTTTTATAAAATACCCCTTTGTGCTAAAAAGTGACAAAGTTGTTGATATTGTTAAAATTTAAAAAGGGCAAAGCTTGTGAAAATTCCCAAAGGGAATATAATGTAGTGTTTTATACTAAGTATTAGGGACATGGAGTTCGCTACTACAGTGTACCCTACTTGAAAGGTATAAAACTTACTAATTGTAGCTTTACACTTTAATAAAAAACTCGGGGCACGGAGCTCGCTACTACGATGCTTCCTTGTAAATAAAGAAAGTGTAAAGTGTGCTTAAAATTGCCTAAGAAAGTATAGATATGTATGTTGAAAAAAATATCAAGGGGATTTTATTTAAAAATGTTGTCTTGAGTGTCACGCAACATTGCTAGTAACACATTAGTAGATGCTACATTAATTTTTTATTTTCTTGTTTTTGTTTTTGTTAATTAAATTTTAAATTTCCAAAAGTCTATTTTCTTATATTTAGAGTTTGTGAAATTTAAAAGGTTTTTAGCAAAAATTTTTATTTTGTCAAACTAAGTGTAATTTTGTAATATCTATTTTTTAAAATTCATCTCTTTGAATTTTGAAAAACTCAATTTTATGGATATTATTAAAATTATGTTTAGTTATTATTAAAAAAATTAAAAATTAAAAAATTAAAAAAAAAAAAAAGAGTTTTTTTTAAAATGGCGGATAACACTTGAGTATTGTTGGGATTTTTAGAGATAAGTGGAGGTTTAATTAATTTGACCTTGTCAAATCAATTAAATCCCTCCACTATTCACTCTTAAAACCCCCTCCTAAACCCTCTCTCTCTCACCGTATTCTCTCTCTCTAGGCGGAATCCCAAACCCTTGCCCCAGTTCTTCGTCTTCCTCATTCTTCTTCAATCTTCCATGGCTAGCCCTAAAAATACTTCCCAAATTTCGTCTCCCATGGAAATTTCGCCTCTAGCTCCCTCTAGTGTCACCTCAAATGTCGCAGTTCCCATGGAAATCTCACCAGCGACATTCTCGGCCACATCCACAACCTCACCATCCTTGGAAATTGTTGTATATGATCCTTCTCAAATTTCCATTCCCATCAATCTTCCTGAAGCTACCCCATCCACAGAGCTCACCTTCGCCCCTCAGAAGAAGACCAAGAAGCGAAAGGCGGTTGATGCCTCTAGCTCTTTTAGGGGTGGAGTGCGTAGACAATCGGAGAGGATCAAAATTCTGTTCAGGTCGAAGATACCATCTAATACAGCTGATGATCCGGTGAATGTGGAGGATTCTTCAAGCTCGTCTCTCAACATTTCGTCCGAGGAAGGTTCGGACCCTGCTTTTAAAGAGACAAAGGAGCCCTCATCATCTTCTGATGAGGATGAAGAAGCCTGGATGGAAGATGAAGAAACCCTTGCTGAAGCCCAGTCCAAAATGAAGAAGAAACAGAAAATTTCTGGTGGTGTCGCCCCAAGTGTTGCCGATGCAATGGCAACACCTGAAGCAACACCTGCTGCCAAGACCAAAGCACAGTCGAGTTCTCCTTCCTATTCTCCTATTTCATGGCCTGAGGTACACTCTCCTAATCCCTCTCAAGATGAAAAATCAGATTATGAGTCTTTTGGATTTTATGAACGTCCATTTCTTTCGGAAGAATTTTATAGTGATGCGAGTCTTCATAATTTTGTTGAAGATTCTGAGAAGAAAATTCTGAATGAAAAGAATATTTATGTGACTCAATTCAAGGAGTTAGGTGTGTATCAATTTTTGGAGGATAGGATGTTTTTGCCTACGGTGACTAAAGTGTCATCGTACATTGAAAGTGTGGTTAGGAACTTTTATGCTCATCTTAGGGATAATATTGATGATAGGAATACCCCTCATTATGGAAAGATCTTTGTTAGGGGCATTATCTTTGATTTTAATCCTTTGATTATCAATAGAGCCTTCGGCCTCCCTAATGTCGAAGATGAGAGCTTGGAATATGATCCTAATGCCTTAGCCACCTTTTTAACTGGAGGGAGAATTACCATTTGGTCTGATCATTTTAAGTCTACCTATCTCACTTCTTTGTTTAGCGTGCTACACAAGATATGTATAACGAATTGGCTTCCCACGGCAAATGAGAATACCGTAACTTTTGAGCAAGCCAATTTGTTGTATAAACTAGGAAAGAAACAAAGAGTGAATTTTGGGAGACTTGTATTCAATCACCTTGCTGCATGGGCTAAGAAGAAAAAGACCTCCTCCTTCATTTTTCCTTCCCTTATTTTCCAAGTCCTAATGTACCAAAACCTTAAGCCTTGGAATGGTGATAATCTTTCGGAAAGACCTGTGTATTATCGAATTACCAAGCACTTTACTGAAGGTGATAGGCACAGGGATTTACCTTGGGTTTTGGTTACAAATGCTCCTCATGTTACTGCCCCTGCTACCAGTGTCGCTCCAAGTGTCGCCCCTGAAACTGGCAACACTTCTGGCAACACTGCTCCTGTTATGGTTGATGCTGCGATGATTCTTAATTTTTTCAATGGTCAAGTGAAGCACATTGACTCAGTAATTCAGGGATGGTTGGATATGCGCACTGACATGATGAAAATGGTGGATTTAATTTCTTCCAAAATAGGGGGAGATAAGCCACCAAGGCGTGATGATGATGATGGAGCTGGGAATGGTGCTGGGCCTAGTGGGACAGCTGAGGGAGGTGAAGGAGCTGGAAATGCAGTTTAATGGTGGTTGGTTCGAATGGTTTGTGTTTTTGGTGGTTGGAAACAAAAACAATTTTATTTGTTTTATTTTGGTTTGTAATGCTTAAACAAATTTTATTTCTGTTTTTTTTTTTCTTTGTTTCGGCTGGAATTTTCTTCAAACATAGATGGATGGTTTTTGTTTATGGTTGGATGGTTGTTTAGAATTTAATAATTATTTTCTTTAGTTATTAAATTTCGTATTAAGGGGGAGATTTTTATTTTTGTGAGATTTTGATACTTCATTTACCTAAAGGTTGATGTTGACATTCGTATGAGTGTGGTACTTGGATTGAAAAAATATTTTCATAACATTGCCTGAAGGTTTATGTTGCCGCTATTAAAATCTCGTGGCATTTTGTGGTTTTAGTTAAGTTTGACTAACTGTTTTTGAAAAGATCATCACATTGGTATTTTGTGAAGAAATCAGTAACTATGGGGGAGATTGTTAATGTTAGATCATGTGTTGTCATGAATGTCATCCCAAGTGTTGCAAACCGGTGTTGCCACTTTGGTGTTGCCAAAAGTGTTGCCATTTGGAATTGGCGACACCGAGTTAGTTACTGTATTTTTCACAAATATTAATGGGTAAATTAATGTTTATATAACAAAAGAGTTAGTCACCTTAAAATGAGCTTAAAATCAGCCAATGAATGAAATTTGACCCGGGCGTTAATCACGAAGAGGAGAAGAAATTAACAAATAAACATGTGTTTATTTGTTTAATTGATGACCAAGCCAGGAGATATTTTATTCAGCTATTCTGGGGGAGAACAAGTCAGAGTACAAGGCAACCAAAGCTAAGAGGTACAAGCAAGAGAAGCAAGAGAAGACTAGGTCTCCTACAAAAGAGGCGAGTGGCATAAATGGAGGAAACAAACTCCAAACTGTTAGCTGATCATTTGAGTAGGCTCCAAGACTTTGTGGCCTATAAATAGTGCAGTGGATCTTCATTGAAGATCATCCAATTCAGAAATCGCAAATCTGCACAAGAAAAGTAGAATTCTGCTCTCAAGTGTTGCCATTCAGTGTCGGCAACACTTTGTCCAACACTCGAATATTTCATATAGATTTTTATATTTTTGTGAGGTTTTTGAGTGTTTATTTACTGAGAGAATTCGTGTATGTTGTTCCTTATATCAGGGTTCGTTTATCATTAAGGAACAACCTCGACCTTGTATTAAATTCATATTATTAATAGAAAGGTCTTGCCTTTTAGGCACCCATCAAGTTATATATTTATATAACTTGATAAAAATTATATTCTTGTGTATTGCTTTAATATTTCCGCTGCAAATTATATTTATTTCTATTGATTTGTGCTTTTCTAGAATTGGTGAAAGTGTCGTCATTAGTTTCATTAACACTAAGGACAACACCCGTGAGTTTCATCTCACCTTGTGAGTTTCGTCTCATAAGTTCTTAGCCATAGACAATTTCAGAATCTACAATCCTCAAATTCCCAAAAGAACCTCAAAGTCTTGAATTTTCGCACTCATACTCTCTTCATTCGGGATAAGCCCGAACTACGGCGACCTGAGCTCTTCATAATGGAGGGAACGTAGGCAACCAGGAATGGTCCGATCGAAATCACAAACAAATCAAAAAAAAACAAACCGGTCTCATCAAGGATCGTCCCTATACACTTTCCGCCATTCCGAGCTTGATTCTCGATATCAGTTGGTTTTCTCCTTGTGATTAATCAAAATATTTGTTCATATCAGATTTAGGGATTGAATAACCCGAACATTAACAAAGGGTTTTAAGCAGCTTTGTGATCATCACAGATAAGACAAGTTTTCAAGTGTCTCGGCGAGTCTTCTCTTTCTACATCATAGGGAAATAGAGCCAAACACTGTCTTTCTGTCAGCAGGGGCTTCCATACACTTTTCCACACCTTGTGATGCTTATACTCTCTCAAAAGAGTCAAACCTAAAGCGAGTGTGTATACACAAAATCGGGATTCATTCCCACTTTTCGAAAGATGTGCCCCTGCACGTAAACATTTCGAGTCCGGTCCATTGGCCGGTTGACTAAGATCCGAAAAGATGGGTGCCTCCTCGGTCACATGACGACTCGTCTACAGTAAGACCGCTATGAATTTCTTCACGTTGGGGCTTGCTAAGCGGTTCTCCCTGTGTTCTCCTGTATCAGCTCTTCAAGCTGGGGCTTTTATAGTCATCTTTGGGTCCACATTGGTTTCTTCACTACGAGATAGACTCGCCAAGTCGCTTCTTCAAAATCTGGACTTTGCCTACTCAGATCCGGGGACTTTGTCAAGATGGTCTTTTGGACCCAAATTTTATCAAGAAAGAATTTCGGCTTCGTAACTTGGCACACGGCAGCCTTCCCGTAGCATCGGAATTCAAGATCGGGGTTTCTCCCGCATTAGCAATTCCATCAAATCATTCTCCGAACAAGGTTTCGGCCAAAGTCACACTCACCCAAATGAAAGAAGCGTCGCTCATATCGACGTGCCCCGCAGCCTGTCGGCATCGGCCTTCGATGACCAAGAATGAGAGGGAAAATTTCAACCAAAACCCGGGATCCGAATCCAATCTCATCAAAATTGAGGTCCATGTGATACTGTCAACAAAACCTCATCAACAACCGCTGTTTAAACTGCGATCGAGGGCTCTCACCTCCCCCACTTGCTCAAAGCCTGTCCCAAACAGTCTCCAAACACATACATCCCCTCTCATCACCATGCATCCCCACAAAAATCTCCCCAAGGCTCATGTTGCATGCACAAAACTTGAATCAACAGGAACAATCCTAAGTGATTGAAGATCATAAATTCCCTGCCAAAAGCTTAGGCTAAGTGCATCTTCGAAAGCAAGTAAATGCATCATTTCGCGAACACATGCAGTGATACTCTCACAATCATTTTTGGCTCTATGCAGGCATCTGTCATCATGAATGTTATATATGCATCTTCCTCTTCAATAACGAATGCATGAATTCAAACGTGAAGTCAAACCCCCCTTTTTTCGGCAAGGATGATCTTCACCAAAGACGACCTCCAATGTCCACAAATGGATGAAAACAGCCCCCAATGAAGACCACCTCCAGTGTCTACCGTTCGGACAGAGACTCCAAGTTCTCAAATACAGTACGGTCAGGGACGCCAAGTTCTCAAATACAAATCGGTCAGGGATGCCAAGGTCTCAAAATGCAAGCCGGTCAGGGACGCCAAGTTCTCGAATACAAATTGGTCAGGGGCACCAAGTTCTCAAATACAATTCGGTCAGGGACTCCAAGTTCTCCAAATACAAATCGGTCAGGGACGCCAAGTTCTCAAATACAAATTGGTCAGGGACGCCAAGTTCTCAAATACAATGCGGTCAGAGACACCAAGTTCTCAAAAGCAAGAAGTCCCAATGTGAAGACAAGCTCAACAACTTCTACAAGGTTGACGATCACCAGCAAGATGCAGACTCAACCAAACTCCCCCCCTTCAGGTCAAAATGCCTCCAAAGACAGCAAATCATCAGCAGAAACCGCAACCCAACAACTCTTCATCAACATCAGCCGAAGCCTCAGTCCTTCCGCAGCTACAGTAAGCACAAAGACAGTATGAAAGCATATCTCAGTCAACTACTTTTCTAAAAGAACATTATCATCAAATCTTAGGGCGACTTCCCAAAAATAGTCAAGTCTTAGGGCGACTTCCCAAAAATAGTCAAGTCTTAGGGCAATTTCCCAAAAATAGTCAAATCTTAGGGCGACTTCCCAAAAAACAGTCAAACCTCGGGTGACTCCCAAATACCGTCAAACCATCCCCAGCAGTTTTCGAACTACGACTGGCTTGATTCCTCTTAAGGATACGTAGGTAGCCTACCATAGGTCCAGCCGCTTGACCAATACGGTCACCCATTTCCCCGATAGTTCTCGAATCTTCCCCAGCGAGAACACTTTCAAACAGTCTCCCTCAACCCCGACTTAGGATCATACTCCTGAACTAGGTCCCCATTTAGATTCATACTCCTGAACTGAAACCCCGACTTAGGATCATACTCCTGAACTAGGCCCCCATTTAGATTCATACTCCTGAACTAAAATCATACTCCTGAACTAGGTCCCCATTTAGGTTCGTACTCCTGAACAAAACCTCGACTTAGAATCATACTCCTGAACTAAGTCCCCGTTTAGATTCATACTCCTGAACAAAACCTCGACTTAGAATCATACTCCTGAACTAAGTCCCCATTTAGGTTCATACTCCTGAACAAAACCCCATTTAGAATCATACTCCTGAACTAAGTCCCCATTTAGGTTCATATTCCTGAACTAAAATCCACCAAAGGACCATCCATCCCAAACCGTCAAAGGGAAATCATTCCAAATCAAGGTTCGAGGCACCTAAGACGCCATCTCCAAGGTTCGAGGCACCTAAGACGCCATCATCAAGGTTCAAGGCACCTAAGACTCCATCATTAAGGTTTGAGGCACCTAAAACGCTATCACACACAACACTAGGAAGAGCGATAAAACGCAATCATCCCCTAATTCAACAAACCAAAACCATAGGGCGACTTCCCCAAAACAGTCAAAACCTTAGGGTGACTTTCCAAAAAACAGTCAGATCACAGGGCGACTTCCCAAAAATAGTCAAACCACAGGGCGACTTCCCAAAAATAGTCAAACCATAGGGCGATTTCCCAAAAATAGTCAAACCATAGGGCGACTTCCCAAAAATAGTCAAGCCATAGGGTGACTTCCCAAAAATAGTCAGATCTTAGGGCAACTTCCCCAAAAATAGTCAAATCTTAGGGTCAAAGACCCGAACTACGTCTGGCTTGATTCCCACTAGGGATACGTAGGTAGCCTATCGCTAGGTCCAGCCACTCGATCACCTGATCACCCCGTCAAAAATGGAGCCTTACTCTTATCGACGACCCCGCTTCCTTCGAAAGCACCGTCGCCGAGAGGCTACTGTAAGTGCTCCAATTTGAGCCGTTAGTATTTTCGTTAGAAAATTAACGAAAGTTTTAACATTCCTAACATTTCTAACAAACCCTAACCTTTCTAACAAAGCAAGGGTAAAGTGGGCATTGCCATTTAAAGTTAAACCAACAAAAGAATCTCAAAAAGCAAAAGAAATAAGAAAAATCCGAATTGGGCAAGTTGAAAAACACAACCAGTTTGAATTTTCAAAAAAATATTCTTCCTGTCCAAAAGCCAGCACTGTAGCAGATGAACAGTGCACGCCTACGAACCCCTCCGCGCGGATAGGATTGCCTCTCACAGAGGGCTATAAATTAAACCCTCCTCTCTCAGTTTACACAACACAATTGGATCACAGCAACGAAACTCTGGCGAAATATAGAGAGAAAACAGTGGGAATCCCTAGATTGCCACCATTTTCTCTTGAATATTTCCCAATCTCACTCCAAACACAAATCCAAACACCAAACCTTGATACTCCTCAAGCCAAACACCAAATCTTGATACTCCTCAAGTCAAATTCCAAGCCTAGGAAGATAGGGTGTCACCATTGGTAAAGCCCTCCTTCTCAAAACCCTAAAATCCTCTTTTAACTTCTTGATCATCTTGTTCTTCTTACTTGGATCTACTTGATGTCTAGTTTCACTTAAGTTTTGACCCAAGATGGTCATCTTGAAGTTCATCTTCATGAATGACCATCTCAAATGGTCCACATTTTAAATCTTTAGTTGTTTTTCTCTTTAAATTCATCTTTACAAAATATCCCCTTTCCCTTTGCAAAGGACATGTTTAAACCCCATAAATTCCCCAAGGATGACTTGAATATGATAACCACTTAACAAAAAGTAGTGGTATCAAGTCTAGGGATGAAAATGGGGTGAACATAGATGCAAATCCCCCAAAAATCACATTTTCCCTCAAGAACATCTTGCTGTCCAGTAGCATTGTTCTGAGACCTCAGTCCATTTTCCTATTTTTTGGACCCAGTAAAACTTGGAATTGGGTGTTGACTACAAAATACTTTTTGTAGCCAACATCCAGAGATTTCCAGAAATATTTTTATTTTATTTTTTTAGTGAGTAAAAATCCTTTTTTCAATTTTTCTTTTAGAGGCCAGTTCATCAGCTTCTGGAAATCCAGATTTCACATCTGAGATTTCCAGAAGGTTTTGACCCCTCAAATTACTTCAAAAATGGAAATTTCCTTTGAAGAAACCCTATTTAGGGTGTTTTAAGCAACTTTTATTCTCGGACTTTCACCAGATTCTGAGGTTTTGAAGCCTTTAAGTTCATTTAAAAGTCAAGGGTCAACTGCCTTCTTTCATTCTGGCAGAATTTCTTTTCAAATCCAAAAATCTTTTGAGTGCCAAGACTCAATCCAAAAATCATACCAAAAATCTTGGGGATTGTTCAAAGTATTATAAAGAGTTCCCCATTTTTGTTTTTCTCAGTTTCAACTCATTTTGGTCAAAACACACACACACACACACAACAAAGGATTTCAAATGTTTGGAAGACTCATTTTGCGAGGCGCGCCGGGTGCACACTAATGTCCTTCCCGACGCGTAACGTGACCTCCGAACCTAAATTTCTGATCTCGGGCTTTTTTCAAAGTTTTGGCTCTCAAAATAAAAATGGCGTGGCGACTCCGTTTTGATTTTCACAAAAAAAATCGGGTACATCACAAAAACATGAAAATTATTTTAAATAAAATTATTTGAAATTACTCTCAAAAAAATAAATATGAGTCAATAAATATTATTTTTGAAAAAAAAAATAAATCATAAATATTAATTAATTTAATTTAATAAATATCATTATTTTTATTTATATAAAACATGAAAATTATTTTAAATAAAATTATTTTAAATTACTCTCAAAAAAATAAGTACGAGTCAATAAATATTATTTTTGAAAAATAAATAAACCATAAATTAAGATAAAATAAAAATAGAGCTAAACAAATTTAAAAAAATCTAATTAACACCGACATAATTATTCCGCCGCTACTACCACCACGTACAACACTCCACCACTACCACCACCACCACTCCACCATGCACTACTATCACTACCACTACCACCATTACTATACCACCACAACTATTACTACTACCACCACTACTATCACCACCACCACTATCACCACTACCACCACTACTACTACTACCATATACTATATACCCTATACCCCTATCACAACCACTACCACTATTATTATACCCCTAACCCTAAATATTATATCCCTAACCCCTAACCCCTAAATCTTAAACCCTAAACCCTAACCCCTAAACCCTAAACCCTAACCCCTAAACCCTAAACCCTAACCACTAAACCCTAAACCTTAACCCCTATACTATATACCCTATACCATATACCTATACCCTAAACCCTAACCCCTAAACCCTAAACTATAAACCCTAACCCCTAAACCCTAAACCCTAACCCCTAAACCCTAAACCCTAAACCCTAACCCCTAACCCCTATACTATACCATATACTATATACCCTATACCCTATACCATATACTATATACCCTATACCCTATATACTATACCCTATACTATATACCCTATACCATATACTATATACCCTATATACTATACCATATACTATATACCATATATTATATATATACCCTATACCCTATACTATATACCATATACTATATACCCTATACCATATACTATATACCCTATATCCTATACTATATACCTTATACCATATACTATATACCCTATACCCTATACCATACACTATATATATACCCTATACCATATACTATATACCCTATATCCTATACTATATACTATACACCCTATACTATATACTATATACCCTATACCGTATACTATATACCATATACCCTATACCCTATACCCTATACTACATACCCTATACCCTATACTATATACCCTATACCATATACTATATACACTATACCCTATGCCCTATACTACATACCCTATACTATATGCCCTATACCCTATACTCTATATACTATACCCTATACCATATACTATATACCCTATACCCTAAACCATACACTATATATATACCCTATACCCTATACTATATACCCTATACCCTATACAATATACCCTATACCATATACTACATACCCTATACCCTATATACTATACCATATATTATATACCTTATACTATATATATACCCTATACCCTATATTATATACCCTATACCCTATATATATACCCAATACCATATACTATATACCCTATACCCTATGCCCTATACTATATACCCTATACCATATACTATATATCCTATACCATATACTATATACCCTATACCATATACTATATATCATATACCCTATACCATACACTATATACCCTATACTATATACTATATACCCTATACCCTATACCCTATATACTATACCATATACTATATACCCTAGCCTATATACTATACCCTAAACCCTATTCCCTACACTCTATACATGATTTGTTTTTTTTTTACCGGTGCTTGCATTAATAACTGGAATATGGGTGGGTACAACCATGCAAGTAATAATTGTACTTTCAACAATAATAGAACTTGGGCAATTAACGTTTTCAGTCAGTTTTTTAACGTTTTCAGTTAGTTTTTTGAAATTCCAGTCAGTTTTTTAACGTTTCCAGTTAGTTTTTTAGAATTTCAGTCAGTTTTTTAACGTTTTCAGTTAGTTTTTTAACGTTTTTAGTTAGTTTTTCAAAATTTTAGTTAGTTTTTTGAAATTCCAGTCAATTTTCTAATGTTTCAGTTAAATTTTTTAAGGTTTTCAGTTAGTTATTTTGATAATTAGTTCTAAAAATAATTAAAAATTAAATTTTATAATCACCGATGGAATATTTTCGTTGCTGATAAATAAAAAAATAAAAAAAAAAAAAATTATTTATCACCGACGGATTATATTCGTCGCTGATAAATTAAAAAAAATTAATTAATCACCTATGGAAATATTCCGTCGCTGGTTTATTTAAAAAATATTTAATTTTTACCGACGAAATTATTTCGTTGCTGATTAATTAAAAATAATTAAAAATTAAATATTATATTATAATCACCGACGGAATAATTTTGTCCCTGATAAATTAAAAAAAAATTAATTTATCACCGACGGAAATATTCCGTCGCTGGTTTATTTAAAAAAAAAATTAAAAAATATTTAATTTTTACCGACGGAATTATTCCATCGCTGAGTAATTAAAAATAATTAAAAATTAAATATTATAATCACAGACGGAATAATTCTGTCGCTGATTAATTAAAAAAATAAAAAAATAATAACTTTTCACCAACGGAATAATTCTGTCGCTGAGAAAGAACTAGCGACAGAATATTCCGTTGGTAAATCAGGCGCCAATTTAGTGGCGGTAAAGAAACGAATATTCGAGGAATATTCGTTTTTAGCGACGAAATTCAATTCCGTCGGTAAAGTTGACGCCAAAATCATTCTGTCGCTATAGCATAATTTCCGTCGCTAAATAGCGACGGAAATGCTTCCGTCGCTGTTGATTCCATCGCTAAAGCATCAGTTTCTGGTAGTGAACGACAACCCGGTGATCGCAGCGAAGTCAGTAGGAGTCACCGACGCCTCCCCCCCCCACCTGAAGTGAAACGTATGGTTCGTATCCCACCAATACTCGCTCAAAGCGACATGAATAACCTTGACCCTCTGCGTCGAAGCCACAACAGCCACTACACTAATAAAGCCTCCTAGGCCAAAGGCAATCACCAGCTGCCGCGGACTCCTCTCTCCGTCACGAGCCACATCCGGGAACATTTCCCACAGCTCGCTGACAGCCTCAACATCTCCCCTATTCTTAGTAGTGGACACATCAATTGACCCTCACCCCTGTAGGTAAACATAGCAAAGGTATGTTACTACAAGATAACGTACACAAAATACACATGCAATGTCAATCACAAGTGTATCAACACAAAGATATAATTCAATCATTTTCCTAATATATATCCGTCCTAAGTCGGAGTATTAACGGTTCACGTCATTTCGAAAAACCCATCAAACCCGGAACTTTCAAGTCATTTCGAAAAATCCGTCAAACCCGAAACTTTCAAGTCATTTTGAAAACCCGTCAAACCCGAAACTTTCAAGTCATTTTGAAAAATCCGTCAAACCCGGAACTTTCAAGTCATTTCGAAAAATCCGTCAAACCCGAAACTTTCAAGTCATTTCGAAAAACCTGTCAAACCAGGAACTTTCAAGTCATTCAGAAAAACCTGTCAAACCCGGAAATTTCAAAACATTTCAGATAAATCCGTCAAACCCGGAACTTTCAAGTCAACTTTTCAAAATTAATGCTTTTTCTCAAATGTTCTCATAAAACTCTTACGTTTTCGTCCCCTCTCCCGAAGTTAAATTTCTCAGTTAGACATCTCTAACGCCCCTCTCCCGATGTCAAAATTCAAAGATAGACATTTCTAACGCCCCTCTCCCGAGGTTAAATTTCTCAGTTAGACATCTCTAACGCCCCTCTCCCGAGGTTAAATTTCTCAGTTAGACATCTCTAACGCCCCTCTCCCGAGGTTAAATTCCCAGTTAGACATCTCTAACGCCCCTATCCCGAGGTTAAATTTCCAGTTAGATATATCTAACGCCCCTCTCCCGAGGTTAAATTTCTCAGTTAGACATCTCTAACGCCCCTCTCCCGAGGTTAAAATTCCCGTTAGACATCTCTAATGCCCCTCTCCCGAGGTTAAATTTCCCAGTTAGACATTTCTAACGCCCCTCCCACGAGGTTAAAATTCTCCGTTAGACATCTCTAACGTCCCTCTCCCGAGGTTAAAATCCCAGATAGACATCTCTAACGCCCCTCTCCCGAGGTTAAAATCCCGTTAGTCATCTCTAACGCCCCTCTCCCGAGGTTAAAGTCTAGTTAGACATCTTTAACGCCCCTCTCCCGAGGTTAAAATTCCCAGTTAGACATCTCTAACGCCCCTCTCCCGAGGTTAAAATTCCCAGTTTGACATCTCTAATGCCCCTCTTTCGTGGTCAAAATTCTCAGTTAGACATCTCTAACGCCCCTCTCCCGAGGTCAAATTTCTTAGTTAGACATCTCTAACGCCCCTCTCCCAAGGTCAAATTTCTCAGTTAGACATCTCTAACGCCCCTCTCCCGAGGTTAAAATTCTTAGTTAGACATCTCTAACGCCCCTCTCCCGAGGTTAAATTTCTCAGTTAGACATTTCTAACACCCTTCTCCCGAGGTTAAAATTCCGAGTTAGACATTTCTAACGCCCCTCTCCCGAGGTTAAATTTCTCAGTTAGACATCTCTAACGCCCCTCTCCCGAGGTTAAATTCCCAGTTAGACATCTCTAACGCCCCTCTCTCGAGGCTAAATTTCGGCCGTCATCGTAAGCCCGACCATCCCATCTCAGCGGCAATCAATATAAACCCGCACAACAATCCCTCTTCGGCCATCATCTTAAACCCGAACATTCCTCCCCAGCAGAATCGTAAGACCATCCTTTTAAGGAACGTCAATCATCTTCCATTTCTAACTGCTTGTTGGAACGTCAATCAATCCCCTCAGTTTCTAAACAACTTTGTTAGAACTTTGGACGCCTTTTCCCAGCAATGTGCTACCCTCTCCCGAGGTTAAATTTCGTTCCTAACCCCGTCGTTAGAACGTCAATCCTTCCTTCGAAATCAGACCGTGTTGTTTAAAACGTCAGTTTAACACAACCGTTCATGTCATTCCGTTCCTAACACCGTCGTTAGAAACTCAATACTTCTTCGGCCGTCGTCATAAGCCTGAACACTTCTCCCCTGCAGAATCGTAGGCCCGTCCCTTTAACAGAACATTAAGACTTTTTTCTCCATTTCTAACCGAATTGTTAGAACATTAAACATTTCTTCTCCGTTTCTAACCGAATCGTTAGAACGTCGAGCCGTTTCTAACCGAATCGTTAGAATATTAAACATCTCTTCTTCATTTCTAAGCGAATCGTTAGAATGTCACGCCTTTTCTAACTGAATCGTTAGAACATTAAAACTCTCTTCTTCATTTCTAACCGAATCGTTAGAACGTCGAGCCATTTCTAACCGAATCGTTAGAACATTAGACCTTTCTCCTTCGCTTTTAACCGAATAGTTAGAAAGCTGATTGGTACTTTCGCGCTTCTAACCTAATAGTTAGAAAGCTGATTGGTTCTTTCGCGCTTCTAACCGAATAGTTAGAAAGCTAATTGGTTCTTTCCCGCTTCTAACCGAATAGTTAGAAAGCTGATTGGTTCTTTTCCGCTTCTAACCGAATAGTTAGAAAGCTGATTGGTTCTTTCCCGCTTCTAACCGAATAGTTAGAAAGCTGATTGGTTCTTTCCCGCTTCTAACCGAATCATTAGAAAATTGATTGGTTCTTTCCCGCTTCTAACCGAATAGTTAGAAAGCTGATTGGTTCTTTCCCGTTTCTAACTGAATAGTTAGAACGACAAGTGTTTCTTCCCCGTTTCTAACCGAATCGTTAGAACATCGAGTGTACCTTATCCATTTCTAACCAAATCGTTAGAACTTCTAAAGACTTGGACCGTGTTGTTATAACATCCGTCTCACACAAGCGTTCCCGTCATTTCTGCCAAATCCCCAGCATAAGATCCCACTTCCTCCGTGTATCAGGAAAATCCGTCGAGGACGGAACTTTCTCATCTCATTTCAGAAAAATCCGTCGAGGACGGAACTTTCTCATGTCCTTTCAGAAAAATCGGTCTAAGGCGCCACACGCCCTCATTATCTCAGGATAAGATGCCTCCGAACAGTCTCCCTTAGGTTAAGATGCCTCCGAACAGTCTCCCTTAGGTTAAGACGCCTCCGAACAGTCTCCCTTATGTTAGAATGCCTTCGAATAGTCTCCCTTAGGTTAAGACATCTCCGAACAGTCTCCCTTAGGTTAAGACGCCTCCGAAGAGTCTCCCTTAGTTTAAGAGGCCTTCGAACAGCCTCCCTTAGGTTAGGATGCCTCCGAACAGTCTCCCTTAGGTTAAGACGCCTTCGAACAGTCTCCCTTAGGTTAAGACGCCTCCGAACAGTCTCCCTTAGGTTAAGACGCCTCCGAACAGTCTCCCTTAGGTTAAGACGCCTCCAAACAGTCTCCCTCAGGTTTAGACGCCTCCAAACAGTCTCCCTTAAGTTTAGACACCTCCAAACAGTCTCCCTCAGGTATAGGCGCCTTCAAAACAGTCTCAATCAGGACAAATTCCTAAAAATCATTCCCTACAGGTCAAGGCCCCGACGAATTGCCCTCACACCCGTGAACTACGATCGACTTGATTCCCGCTCGGGATACGTAGGAATCCTTGCTATAGGGTCCAGACATTTGACCGTTCAGGCCTCTCCATAAGGCATCCCCCGATTTGGATCCTTATCTTTTTTCGACGATCCCACTTCCTCTGTAAGTGACGTCGTCGAGGGGCTTCTGTAAGTACCCCAATCTGGGTTTCCGATCATTTAAAAGACTCAAAAGTGAAGTCCGAGGGTTTACTCGTCCAAAAATAAAGTTTTCTGAGTCTTCCGAGCTTTGATTTGCTGTTTTTGAGAGTCTCGACCTTCCGGAGGTCATAACTTCCTCATACGAACTCTGTTTTGGGCCCACTGTATATCAATGAGTAATAGGTTTATTTAAGCTTTTTCATTGTAATAGTTTAGGGAGATTTGGTTTTTGATTAATGAAAATATTTGCCGTTAAGCAATTATCTAGGGTTTCAATTCCATCTTGTTTCAATTCCGTTCGGTCAATTCTCATATAACCCTCATATTGTATCATAATATCCACGGAATATTTCGTGGGTATTACTCAAAATTTACCTACGGACCTCCTACGCAAAATTTTCGTGGGTAAATCAATTTTACCCACGGAATTCCCTGTTTACCCACGAAAATTTTCGTGGGTAAATACCCAATTTCTAGTAGTGAATCTGTAATCCTTTCTCAATAGGAGAATTAGTTTTAAAATTGTTGGATAAAATCTTACATAATGAGCACAATATAAAAGGATTACATTAATATTGTAATACAATTTATAATACAAAATAGAAAATGAAAAGAGAAAGCCGTATGAAAGTCGTATTTATTCACTTGTGTACGAGCCTTGTTTTCCTTAAGACTAATTCTTCCCCCTCTCTAAAAGTGCTCGAGGCTTCCACGGATGTTAGTCTCACTGGATAAAACGAACGAACCAGGTTCAAATCCGCACTTGAGCCTCCCGGTGAATTAAAAATATTCTTGAACAATATCACCAACTAGAATTTCATAAAAGGAGACCAAAATAAAATTTTCTATGCTATAGAATTTTAAGAATACAAAAAAAAAAAAAAAAAAAAAAAAGATTCTATCTGTATAGAATACACAACTTGAGAATCTCCTATTCTCTTTTTCTATCTATTCTTCTCTTATTCTTACTAGCCAAGAAAAAAAAGACAACAACAAATATATGAATTAACATGTAGGGAATTTAGGATTAATCGAATTAACCATGTATAATTAACAACTACATTATGATTTATTTTGTTACATATTCTCTAACTTAATTAGAGAAATCAATCCATAAATAACATGAATAAAATAGCAATTATGAGAATTAACCAATATTTGTTCTTGTAACAATCCAATCATGAAAGCCTCATAATTTTTTTAAAAGAAAATCATTTTTTGATTAATTATTCACAAATCCAAAGGTCACAACATCTTGGATTTCACTTTAACTAGAGAAAATTAATTTTTCATTCAGATTTATGCACAATTTTTCCAACAAATTCAAGTTTAAGCTGATCACCATTTTCTCCAAAGTTTTATCATTATAACCGGTAGGATATTAAAATTCTAGGGTAGTAAATGGTTTGATTTGGATTAGTCTGTATATACAGTGTTCTAAAAGACCCCACCTAAGGGCGCCTAGTTCCCGCCTAGGCGCCAGGCCCCTCTCCAATGTCTAGTTCTAAGCCCCGCCTAGGTCCGGACTAATTCCGACTAATCCCAACTAATTCCGATTAGTCCCCGCCTAGGCCCTAGGCCCGGCTCCGCCGCCTAGCATCCGCCTAGCGCTTTTAATGACAATTTTCTTATTTAATATTGTAATGACAATTTTCTTATTAAAATTTGTACTCCCTCCGTCCCGCTTATTACTTCACCATTTTGGCTCCGGCGCGCAAATTAAGGTGGAGAAAATGTTGTGAGTGTAATTTGAAAATAGGAGAGAGAATGAGTGGAGGAAATAGTAAATTATAATGGTGTTGTGAGTATTAAAATAATGTAGGAGAGAGAATGAGTGGAGGGAATAGTAAAGATTCCTTTGCCAAAAAAGGAAAGGTGAAGCTTTCAATGGGACACCCAAAATGGCAAAAAGTGAAGTTATCAGCGGGACGGAGGGAGTATATTTGAATATTCATTTAGAGACCGATGGAGTAGCATTTTTTTCCTTGTGCCAAATTTAAGTACAATTTAACAACGGTACAATTAATACACAAAATCTAGGGAGAAACGCGTTTCTCCATAAGTTATGGAGAAACGGGTCCCGACATGTCGCGCGACAAAGAGCTAGATAGCCAGAAACCTATGAAAGTGATATCCAGAAACCTTCAAATGAATATCCAGAAACCTTCAAAATGTTTCTGGATATACATTGAAGGTTTACTGATATCCGAAAACCTTCAATAGCAATTTCGGATATGCCCTAACACATTTCTGGATATGCACCTAACAGCTTTTGGATATGCACCTAACAGCTTTACGGATATACATTTCACATCCTTCGGCTATCAAATACAAAGCTTCTGGATATCAACTGCAAAGCTTCTGGCTATCAAATGCAAAGCTTCTGGATATCCAGAAGCTTTTGGTCTTGGCCTTGGGTTTTTTTTTTCTGGTTATCAAATGTAAAGCTTCTGGCTATGAAAAACACGTTTCTCCATAGTTATGGAGAAACGCGTTTCTCAGCAGACGCACTCCAATTAATATATACATAATTCAAATATATTTTTTAAAAAAATATTTAAATAGTCAAATAAATCTACCAACACTTGTTAGGAGAGATGAATGAAAATGATGTGTAACATTTGAAAACCAAGAATCATCTCAAGAGAGCCTTTACTGTGTTTTATTCTCTGCCTAAACAAAAATAAATACTTTTCCTAGTCACTATACAACCTTATACAAACGTTACCTCAATCTAACATAAAATAAAAATAAAAATAAAAAATAAATAATAATAATAATAATAATAATCATTACAGTGCATCGTACGGCAGTGCACCAAAATAACCCAAAAACAACAATAGTACAAATCTCCCCTCCCCTCCCCTCCCCTCTACTTTATATAACATCCACAGTTCCATAACCATCTTATTCTGCATCAAAAAACCCCAAAAATGCCCATGGAGAAAAGATCTCGAAAGCGTCTCAAATTTTGCTGCGTCATTACAATAATTATCTTAATTATTTTCATCGTCATTTCCGTTACCTTATTTTTCACAAAGTTCAAGCCAAAAGACCCAAAAATCATAGCCCACCCTACATTTCTCGAACACATTTCATTCCAAGTGATCCCAACCCTTAGTCTAAACGTGACACTTGGCTTAGCCGCCACAATTGTGAACCCAAATTATGGTAGCTTTCGTTTCAAGAACACGACTTCCTACGTCAGTTACCACGGGACACTTATAGCCGAAGTCCCACTTGAGCCTAATACGGTTCCTTCACGAGGAGAGCTTAATGTGACTACTTATGCTACTCTTAGTGGCGATAAATTGGTATTGAGCCCTTATTTTTTGAGTGAGATTGGTACGGGAACACTTGTGTTTACTGCTGTAACGAATCTGCATGGAAAAGTTGGTGTTGGGAAAATTATTAAGTTTGGGGCGAAAGTTTCTAGTGCTTGTGATATTTCGGTTGGTATTTGGAATCGAAATATTGAGACCAAATGTTATTCATCAATCAAGCTATGATTAATTATTGTCAATGGGAAAAAATTTGCTTGCAATTTCAAATTGTGTTGCTGTTTTTAAGTTTTGATAGTTTTAAGGGCAAATTGCATATTAGTTACCTAAGTTTTACAAAATGTTTCAATTGGTTATTGAATTTGTATTTATTACAAGTTAGTTTCTAATTTAGTATTTTGGTTGCAATCAAGTACAAATTCGTACGATCCGTTAAAAACGTAACGAAAAATATGTCATTTGCCTCACATGACATACTTAAGGGGCATTTATATCTTTTCTATGCAATGGAATAATAAAAATTGCTCCCTTTATAAAATATAAAGTATAAGTGATGTCGAAAGAAGCCTTGAGATTGATACCGAACGGAAAGAACCCTGAAACAATGGGTTACAAACCCTAGATAAAGAAAGCCTCAGCTTTTCCTTTATTTTCTTTATTCAATAATCAATAAGTCTGCATAATCCCACGGTAAAAGATGTTTAAATACTCGTCCAAACCCTAGAACAACTTAACAAAATAAATACCAAAATAACCCTGCTTAAACGTTCAAAACACCAGATCAAACACGCATCAATACGTAAATAAGGAAACACCAACGTCGTGAGGCGCCCGCCCCGTGAAGAGTGAGGCGTCCGCCTCCAATCCCGTAACTCACTGCTTGGTCGAACATCTGTGAGGCGGCCGCATGAGCATCTGTGAAGCGCCCGCCTCAAGCTCCGTCGCAAGGCCTCCTTGTTCTGCAAATGGGGCGCTCGCCTGGCCCTGAATCATGTGCCCGCCTGGCCTGTGTTGTTGATGTTGCACGCTGCCTTGGTTGGTCCTTTGCCCCTACTTCCTTGAGCTGCTCCAACCATGTTTGTAGGAGTAGAATGTGGAACTATATCATCCTCCCCGTCTTGAGAAAAACTCATCCACGAGTTGCCATCATCGACATTGTCTCCATGGTAAGCTGATAAATCCGCGACATTGAACGTGGCAGAGACGTTGTACTCACCGGGCAAGTCGATCTTGTATGCATTGTCATTGATCTGCTCTATTACACGAAATGGACCATCAGCTCTTGGTTGTAACTTGCCAAAGCGACCAGCTGGGAATCTCTCCTTTCGCAAGTGTATCCACACCAAATCTCCAACCTGAAACACAACCCGCTTGCGATGCTTGTCCACCCGTTGCTTGTACATGTTGTTTTGACGAATAATGCGCTTGCGAACCTGCTCATGAAGCTCTTTAATCTGAGTTGCACGCGCCTCCGCATCCGAACTGTATTGACTAGTAACCGGAAGAGGAATGAGGTCCAATGGGCTGACAGGGTTACGGCCATACACAACTTGGAAAGGGCTTTTGCCCGTAGTGCTGTTCTGAGAGTTGTTGTAAGCAAACTCGACTTGTGCAAGTGTCAAGTCCCACTGGCGGGGATGGTCACCCACCAAACTGCGCAATAAATTACCCAAACTACGATTAGTTACCTCTGTCTGGCCATCCGTCTGCGGGTGATACGAACTACTGAACTGTAAGCGCGAACCCATCTTCCTCCACAACGTGCGCCAAAAATGGCTAACGAACTTGACATCCCTGTCAGAAGTAAGCGATTTTGGAATGCCATGTAACTTCACAATCTCCTTGAAATACAAGTCTGCCACTTGTGTTGCATCAAATGTCTTACTGCAGGGAACAAAATGGGACATTTTTGAAAAACGATCCACCACGACCATAATGGAATCCTTCTGTCGTTGTGTACGAGGCAAACCCAACACGAAATCCAAGCTAATGTCCTCCCACGGAGCAGTAGGAACCGGTAAAGGAGTATAAAGGCCTGCGTTGGACTTGCGAGTCTTGGCTACATGACACACACGACATCTCTCCACAAACCGAGCAACATCATGCCCCAACTTTGGCCAAAAAAACTGCTCGCCTACAAGAGCCAATGTTTTATCTTTGCCAAAGTGTCCTGCCAGTCCGCCTTCATGACTCTCAGAGATGATAAGGTCCCTCAACGAACAATAAGGGACACAAAGCTTGTTCCCTTTAAACAAGTAGTCATCATGGATCAAAAATAGTAGGAAATTACCCCGAGTACACTTATCCCAAACCTCCCCAAAATATGGATCATCACGGTACAAATCACGAAAAGTGTCAAAACCGCATACCTCAACCTGCAATGTAGAAAGTAAGGAATGTCGACGGCTCAAAGCATCAGCCACACGGTTCTGAACTCCTGTGAGGACCCCGACCCGGAACCTACACGTGTCCCGAGCTGGAGCGTCCTCAAACTAACCCCAACTTGCCTAACTTTTTAAAAACTTTTATTTAACTTTCAAACATAAACATAACCATTTTAAAATAACTCCACTCCTTTCCACATTGGAGGAAGAGTTGACCAACCTTGAAAGTAGTAAACGATTTTAGTTACAAAAAGATGTCGAATATAAAATAAAATTAGAGTTTATGAATACAACCCTTTTAAAAGAATTATACAAACAAACACTTTCTACACCAACCTATACATAACCCGACAATTCCCAAAATACCACTTCTAAACTCCTTTCCGCCCTTACATGGTCGGTCCACCTATCTCGGGATCTAAAAACATTAAAGGGAGAGGGGTGAGAATAAATCTCAGCAAGCTATTATGAATGCAACAATATGCCAAATAAGGTGCAACACATAACAGGTCACCTATAACACATTGGAAAAGTCAGAACACCTTACATTACCTTGGTTTACCTTTTTTCGTCTGAACAATAGTCGTACAACATTGGGTATAATAATACTCCAATCTTACAGTGAGCTGCTTAAGCAATACTCACATCTTATAAGACCCGTTTTTCAGGGAACCAAATAAGATAGTAGCAACTCTGTAAGGCTTTTGGCTCAATACAGATGCTATACCCCAACTGGCCACGGGGAGGGGACGGTCACGAGTATAACATAATCCGATCACATTAGGTCACACTTCCATAATTGATCGTATTATATTATACCCCCAATATCAGCTGATTAACACATTATCAAGCACATAATAGTTACTTGAAATATAATCCACAAACGGGATAATCAATATAGCCACATGGTAAAATATACTCATGTTCAACAAATCTCATAGTGCAACATTTATTTAAAACACTATGCATAAATAAGCAATATAGCCACATGGTAAAATATACTCATGTTCAACCAATAATCAGAGTGCAACATTTATGTAATACACTAAGCACAATACAATCCATGAATATGTAATCAAGTAAGATAAATAAATATCATCAACCCATCTTACTTAGTCATTATACAACAATATATGATCTCTATAAGGATTCAAGTTAACTCTACCAAGTTGGAGTCACATTTAATAAACTGCCAAATGATTTCTAAGTCGAACTTAAAGTGCTTCCGTAGTTCCATTTAAACCCAATTAAGGTGTCACTAAAAGACTCAAGTGTTCTACTATTATTCTAGGTTGAAAAAAATTGATTCATATCCGAATTGAATCGGTTTCTATTAATTTATAAAGGTTAGGGGTCATGCCACGAGGTTGTTGGCAAAAATCAGCAAGAACGGAAACTGGGGAAGGTCTGGCATCATGGGCGCCCGCCCACTACCTCTTGGGCGACCGCCTAAGAGGAATTTCCAAGGGGTTAAGGTTCTGTCTACATGGGCGGCCGCTCAAGCCCCCATGGGCGACCGCCCAAGGCCATTTTCCAGCAACCAGATTTTCTAAAGTCTCTATTTACTACTTTTCTTTTCCTTTTTAATCTTCTTTATATTCATGAACATCAAAGGGATTTTCTAACCTTAAAACCTCATCTTCAATCATCTAGATCCAAAATAATATAGTCCTAGATTATTTACCACTTAAGTTTCCACCCATTTCCTTACTTTATTTCCAACTAAAATCTTCTAATCTAACTCCACCCATTTCATTCCTTATTTCAAGTTTAACACTTTTAATCTAAATCAATCCATGTTCTTACACTCTTGATCAACAATAACATCCATCCATAAGATTAATCAATTCCTCAACTTCCAAGAGGATTTCCAAAGCATTAAACAATCATCTAAATAACAATGACAACATTAAATAGCTCATGAACATTTAGAGGAAGGGAAGTCATAACAACTCACCTTAGGTTTTTAGAATGGAAGATTGATCTTCTTAGCTTGATTTGTTCTTCTAGATGATCCAACCTCAAAATGCTCTTGGAGTTGAAAATGGTGGAGAAATAAACTATCTATATGACTTGGGAAGAGGAGGCTTCACATGGAGCTTCCATGGAAGAGATGTAAGAAGAAGATGAAGAATGATGAATGAGGAGGTTAGAGGGGTATGGGGAGAGTAAGAGAAAGTATGGTGGTGTAGTGGGGGTTTGACTAATTGGTACAAGGGAGGATGAGTGAATTAAGGGGAGGCATGGCCCCCCATGCCACCCAACTCAAGGCTTTCACCAAATTACAATTTGGTCCCCTAATATTCTAAAGCATTTAAATTAAAACCCTCCTACTCAAGTATTTATTCCACATACTATAATCCTCCTTCCACATTTTATTTATTTTCTATTTTTATATTTCCCTTTAGAACATTATTTTATTTCCCAAACATTTCATCCTAATATAAGAATTTAAAGATATAAAGTAAACATATAAAGTTAACATTAATATTAAAAGCATATAATGTTATACTAAAATAGTGCCCAGGGTTAGGGTCGTTACACTCACTCCCCCTTAAAGAAAATTCGTCCCGAATTTGACTGTCACTTTCCTAACTGTTCAACCCGCCTCGGTTACTTATGTATACCTCAGAATCCAATTCCCAAATAGTCTCTTCAATATTGTGATTCTTCCCCAAGATTTCTAATTCCATTAATAATACGATATTACAACTTAATGTTCCAAGAATACCATACAAATATTACTAACCTGAATTTTCACGACCTCAATAAAATATAACTAAATGAAAGTATTACAACTCATATAACCAAATACATTAAAATATTGCATTTAAAACTTTAAATAATCTATAAGCTGCTCCAAGTCAGTCTATGAGTCAAATCACCAATCTACCTTAGGCCTTGCTTCTCCAACCTCACCCCAACAAATTAGAGATCGATATTTTCTTCCCTAACAACACCTCATACGGTTTTATCTCAATGCTAGAATGATGACTGCTATTATACGCACCCAACCACTGGTAATCATATGTCCTATCGACTACAAAAATCCATTGTACATGCCCGTAGCATATCCTCAATAATAAGTAATGATTCCTCAAATTCTCACAAAGTTAAACTCAATAGCATTCCTACATTTCAAAAGGATCTTCCCAAATGACGCCTATTCAATTCATTTAATATTATGGGATTTATACCATCAAACTATCCCCTAACATATATGAGGACTTGATCAAAGAATCTCATCACTATATATATATAATGAGTAGAAAATACCAATTAACTTTCTATGAACAAAACAACATACCCCTTTTTACTTCCAAGGTAACTCACTCACAAAATCCATCGTGATAATACTCCCAGCTCAATCTAGAACCCTAGATATTTTAATAAAGCTTCTAACGTCAAATTTCTATTTTCACATTTATGACCAAACCACCTTATGTCTTAACTCGCTTGAAACGAGTTATTTCAATTATCTCATCCCCAATTCTCATGATACAAACATTAAGTAACTGCCTATGACATAATAAATGTAAACATGCTAATAAGACCATGATTCCCATAAATGGAATACTAGTCGACTATATATCATAATTCAATGCTCTAATTAAGCTCAGGTCCAGTGACAGATCAATATTCAATCAAATGGTTGGCCGCCCACAACGGAGCCGATCCAACTCCAAAACAAAAACCGAGTCTACTGCGACCGTCACATTAACAACCCCACAATTTATCAAATCATTTCTCGGATCAAAACTTTAATGTAATTAATCACTATAGGGAAACTAAGTTGCCGTTTTACTTGCTTCTGTACAAACTATATTTTTTAAAATAACATGTCTTTCTAAAATTTACAACATCTTTCAGAATTCCAAAGGATAGATAAAAAGAGATCTAGTGAGACTCGAATGGTTTATTTATTTAAAACCGGCCCATACCAGTTTGAATTAACTAAACCACTCAAAATCTTAAGAAATTTTGAAAAGATCGATAAGCTAACAAAACTAACTCGAGTGATTTAATTAACTACAACCGTCCCATACCAGTGGTAGATAATTAAATTACTCCCAGATTTTAATGTACACAAAAAGGGTTTACTGACCTTAATAAATCAAACTATCCCCGAATGGCACAAATGCTCATACCGAAGTTCAATATATAATCCAAAGTTGTAAAGCACATTTAAAGCAATTCTAACAAAATATTCTTGTTTGACCTCTATTTATAGTGTAGCCACCACTCATAATATTTATACTTAGTTGAATTCTCTATAAGAAAATGAAATCTCATAATACTAATAACACTAAAACATTCATTAAGATAATAACTTGGTAATTCATCCTCAATTCAATAATTCCTCAAGTTGCATATTCAACACTTTTACTTACTTTGAGTCATCTATTCCTTACCTTTGATATTAGCATTGTACTTAGTAACATTGTATTGCATACATCAAGTTTCCGATCAATTTTCATGATCTCCTAATAAGAAAATATAATTGGAACTCACATAGATCAATCATCCCCAAATTGTGATTAAACATCAACAGTGTAAACTAACTTACCTCTCGATAACCATCAACAACCTCAAAATCCGCATAACACTAATACCTTCCCAAGCATCACACCAATCTCTCATATGAGTCACACAACTAAGTCAACTTATAGGGTGTAATCATCCTAAAGTATCCTGCCTTTCAATAATATTTATCCTCATTTTATATTCTCAACTAACGATAATTGTTTCTCAAAGCAAACCCTATACATATATTACCAATTCCTGAAGTTGATCATATAAGTCACCAATAACTACATCTATTACACTTCTTCACATTTACCTTATTTACCTCTCCATAATTACTACACAACCACACATCAAAACGGTCATACTATATACAAATGTTGTCTTAAGTATATCCTTAAAACAAATATTCACTGCAATTGTAACACCCCGAAAATTCAACTAATAACCATTGAGTATCTTACTAGTTCTAAAATCAGTCATACAATTCCTTCACAAGGGATAACGAATACTTATTCTTCACAGTTACTAATTTTGAGATCTCCATAATCTATAATTAACCACCAAGTATCATTTTTTTTTCTAAATATAGTACTACTTTATCCTTACGGAGATTCGCTAAGCTAATTACCTTCTTTATCAAATAATTTCTCAAGTTGAATCATCAATTCTATTATCCCAATTAGTGTCATCTATCTAGGAATCCGAATACCAAAATAGTACCTTATCTCAACTCAAAGCCTCAATATCCTGGTATGATACCTGATGGAAACCCAATTTGAAACTCACATGGAAAACACCACTTAATCAACTTATAGGATGATATCACCTACAAGAATATCTGATTTCCTATTCAAATTAGTAGCAAGAGCACAATCAATCTCTCATTAGAGAATATACTTATAGCACATAAGGCAAATATATGTCAGTTCTATAAGAACTCGTACTCGCAATATCTTATAAACCATAAAATCCCACTTAGACTATCACTTTCAATACTAGTCTCATATATCTAGTCTCCACCACGAGACACCAATGTATAAATACTCACTCAAGTTATACAACCATTAACCACTCTTAATTAGGCCATATACCTAACCTCAACTAAGAGTTCACCAATTCATTTACCACCGGTACATGAGATAATTCAAGGGTCTTTTACTGAAATATAACACATAACCCAAATGACCTTCACATTCCTTAGGCCCTACTTTCGACATTTACGTATATATGACATAATAGCAAATAATGACTTATCCGCCTCAACCGCCTACGGAGGCAAATCAAACATAAATAAGGAGACTCACTTCTTGCGACAGTCCTCTCCAAACACAACAACTACTCAATCAATTCAGGTCAATATAACAATAATTCACGGATTGGTATATCTACCATATCCACCGGCAATCCATGCCCACTTAATCACAACTACCATGATGGTCAAGGATGATTCGAGGTACTCTCCCATCGGAGTAGAACCTCCAGTACATAAGGCAAATCTCGGGCCATTTATGCGAATAACAACGAAAGGTAATGCTACATGAGAACGAAATGAATGGGGATTTATAAAAATATGACCCTAACTCCGGAGACAGGTAATATACCTCAAATGATTGTGGAGGAATCTATCTCTCCATATTGCTCACATTTCCTTGATCCTTTGGTTGATCGTTATTATTTTCTGTCATTGAACAAACTCCTGCATTAAACACTCGACGTAAGTTATCACACACTCTCACTCAGCTAGACTCTAACTGAGAACTCTAACCGAGCTCTGATACCAACTGTGAGGACCCCGACCCGGAACCTACACGTGTCCCGAGCTGGAGCGTCCTCAAACTAACCCCAACTTGCCTAACTTTTTAAAAACTTTTATTTAACTTTCAAACATAAACATAACCATTTTAAAATAACTCCACTCCTTTCCACCTTGGAGAAAGAGTTGACCAACCTTGAAAGTAGTAAACGATTTTAGTTACAAAAATATGTCGAATATAAAATAAAATTAGAGTTTATGAATACAACTCTTTTAAAAGAATTATACAAACAAACACTTTCTACACCAACCTATACATAACCCGACAATTCCCAAAATACCACTTCTAAACTCCTTTCCGCCCTTACATGGTCGGTCCACCTGTCTCAGGATCTAAAAACATTAAAGGGAGAGGGGTGAGAATAAATCTCAGCAAGCTATTATGAATGCAGCAATATGCCAAATAAGGTGCAACACATAACAGGTCACCTATAACACATTGGAAAAGCTGTAAACACCTTACATTACCTTGGTTTACCTTTTCCCGTCTGAACAATAGTTGTACATAATTGGGTATAATAATACTCCAATCTTACAGTGAGCTGCTTAAGCAATACTCACATCTTATAAGACCCGTTTTTCAGGGAACCAAATAAGATAGTAGCAACTCTGTAAGGCTTTTGGCTCAATACAGATGCTATACCCCAACCTGTGGCCACAGGAGGGGATGGTCACAGGTATAACATAATCCGATCACATTAGGTCACACTTGCGTAATTGATCGTATTATATTATACCCCCAATATCAGCTGATTAACACATTATCAAACACATAATAGTTACTTGAAATATAATCCACAAACGGGATAATCAATATAGCCACATGGTAAAATATACTCATGTTCAACAAATCTCATAGTGCAACATTTATTTAAAACACTATGCATAAATAAGCAATATAGCCACATGGTAAAATATACTCATGTTCAACCAATAATCAGAGTGCAACATTTATGTAATACACTAAGCACAATACAATCCATGAATATGTACTCAAGTAAGATAATGAAATATCATCAACCCATCTTACTTAGTCATTATACAACAATATATGATCTCTATAAGGATTCAAGTTAACTCTACCAAGTTGGAGTCACATTTAATAAACTGCCAAATGATTTCTAAGTCGGACTTAAAGTGCTTCCGTAGTTCCATTTAAACCCAATTAAGGTGTCACTAAGTGACTCAAGTGTTCTACTATTATTCTAGGTTGAAAAGAATTGATTCATATCCAAATTGAATCGGTTTCTATTAATTTATAAAGGTTAGGGGTCATGCCACGAGGTTGTTGGCAAAAATCATCAAGAACGGAAACTGGGGAAGGTCTGGCATCATGGGCGCCCGCCCACTACCTCTTGGGCGACTGCCCAAGAGGAATTTCCAAGGGGTTAAGGTTCTATCTACATGGGCGGCCGCTCAAGCCCCCATGGGCGACCGCCCAAGGCCATTTTCCAGCAACCAGATTTTCTAAAGTCTCTATTTACTACTTTTCTTTTCCTTTTTAATCTTCTTTATATTCATGAACATCAAAGGGATTTTCTAACCTTACAACCTCATCTTCAATCATCTAGATCCAAAATAATATAGTCCTAGATTATTTACCACTTAAGTTTCCACCCATTTCCTTACTTTATTTCCAACTAAAATCTTCTAATCTAACTCCACCCATTTCATTCCTTATTTCAAGTTTAACACTTTTAATCTAAATCAATCCATGTTCTTACACTCTTGATCAACAATAACATCCATCCATAAGATTAATCAATTCCTCAACTTCCAAGAGGATTCCAAAGCATTAAACAATCATCTAAATAACAATGACAACATTAAATAGCTCATGAACATTTAGAGGAAGGGAAGTCATAACAACTCACCTTAGGTTTTTAGAATGGAAGATTGATCTTCTTAGCTTGATTTTTTCTTCTAGATGATCCAACCTCAAAATGCTCTTGGACTTGAAAATGGTGGAGAAATAAACTATCTATATGACTTGGGAAGGGGAGGCTTCACATGGAGCTTCCATGGAAGAGATGTAAGAAGAAGATGAAGAATGATGAATGAGGAGGTTAGAGGGGTATGGGGAGAGTAAGAGAAAGTATGATGGTGTAGTGGGGGTTTGACTAATTGGTACAAGGGAGGATGAGTGAATTAAGGGGAGGCATGGCCCCCCATGCCACCCAACTCAAGGCTTTCACCAAATTACAATTTGGTCCCCTAATATTCTAAAGCATTTAAATTAAAACCCTCCTACTCAAGTATTTATTCCACATACTATAATCCTCCTTCAACATTTTATTTATTTTCTATTTTTATATTTCCCTTTAGAGTATTATTTTATTTCCCAAACATTTCATCCTAATATAAGAATTTAAAGATATAAAGTAAACATATAAAGTTAACATTAATATTAAAAGCATATAATGTTATACTAAAATAGTGCCTAGGGTTAGGGTCGTTACAACTCTCGCCTTATGTGTAATGACAAACGTGAAAATCTGAATGAACTCCACCCACTTGGCATGTCGCAGATTAAGCTTATGCTGCCCTTGAATGTATTTGAGTGCCTCATGATCAGAATACAACACAAACTCCCGTGACAATAGATAATGTTGCCAATGCTCCAAGGTGCGAACAATGGCATAGAATTCCTTATCATAAGTAGAGTACTTCTTCTTTGCATCGTTCAGTTTTTCACTAAAGAAGGCGACAGGCTTCTTATTCTGACTCAACACACCACCAACGCCAACATTGGAGGCATCACAATGAACCTCAAAAACTTCATCAAAATCGGGCAAAATTGTAAGTGCTCCAATTTGAGCTTGTTAGAATTTTCGTTATAAAATTAACGAAAGTTATAACATTTCTAACAATTCCTAACTATCCTAACATTTCTAACAAAGGGAGGGTAGAATGGGCATTGCCAAATGAAGTTAAACCAAGAAAAGCATCTTAAAAAGCAAAACAAAAGAATAAAACCATAAATAGAAAGGCTGGAAACACAAAAACTACATTAATTTGGTTTTTTTGAATTTTTATTCTTCCTGTCCAAGGCTGGAGCTGTAATTAATGAACAGTGCACGCCTACTGACCTTGTCCGCGCGGATACGTTTGCTATTTTCAGAGGGCTATAAATTGAGCCCTCCAGTCACAGAAATAAGGAACAAAAATCACTCACAGCAACGAAACTCTGGCGAAATATAGAGAGAAAACAGTGGGAATCCTTAGATTGCCACCATTTTCTCTCCAATCTTTCCCAAATCTCACTCACTCACAAACACTTCAAATCACTCTCATACATACTCTCATACATACACCAATCCAAGCTCAAATCACCCTTTAGGAGGAGGATTAGAGAGAAAACATAGAGGACTTCATTGTTATCTACTTGTTTTCTCTTTAACCAACTCAAATCATCAACCCTAAACACCCTTAAACACTCTCATATTCAAGCCTTAAACACTCTCACATTCAAGCCTTCAAACACAAAACACAAGGAAGAAAGGTATAACCTCCCTCTCCTTACCCTAAAATTCATCCATGCATGCATTTTCAAGCTACAAAATGTAGTTTATTCATCTTCTTGCTTTAGATCCAAGAAGATCACCATGGAAGTTCATCTCCATGGATGATCTTCTACAAGGATCTACATTATTTTCAAAGTGTTCTTACTTTCTTGCAAAGAAAACACATTTTCAAAACCCTAAAAACCATTTTCAAGCATAAAATCTCATTTTCAAAGGATAAAATTCCCCTTCCCAAGCAAATGAAATGCTTAGTCCTAATGTACCCCAAGGATGGTTTGGTATAGTTGATTCACCACTAAAATGTCTAGTGATCACTAACCAAAACCTAGGGAAATGGGGACAAGCATGGATGCAAAACCCCCCTTAAAATCATATTTTCTTTCTTGAGAAGTTGCTGTCCAGTAGCAATTTTCTCAGACCTCAGTCCATGGTCTTAATTTTTGGACACAGATGAACTTGGAATTTGGTGTTGACTACAAAATACTTTTTGTAGCCAACATCCAGAGCTTTCCAGACATATTTTTACCTTATTTTTTGGGTGAGTAAAACTCCTCTTTTCAAATTTTCTTTTAGAGGCTAGTTCATCAGTTTCTGGAAATCCAGATCTCATATCTGAGATTTCCAGAAGGTTTTGACCCCTCAAATCTTCTCCAAAATGTAAAATTCTTTCGTAGAAACCCTATTTGATGTGCTTTAAGCAACTTTCATTCTCGGACTTTCCCCAGATTTTGAGTTTTTGAAGCCTTTAAGTCCATTTCAAAGTCAAGGGTCAACTGCCTTCTTTCATTCTGGCAGAATTGTTTTTCAAATCCAAAAATCTTTTGAGTGCCAAGACTCAAATCAAAAATTCTCCAAAAAATCATGGGATCAGTTTAAAGTCTTAAAAAGACATCCCAATTTTTACTTTTTCCAGTTTCAATTTATTTTGGTCAAAACACACACACACACACACACACACACACACAACAAAAGGATTTCAAATGTTTGGAAGACTCGCTTTGCGAGGCGCGTCGGGTGCACACTAACGTCCTTCCCGACGCGTAACATGACCTCCGAACCTAAATTTCTGATCTCGGGCTTTTTTCAAAGTTTTGGCCCTTAAAACAAAAATGGCGTGGCGACTCCGTTTGATTTTCAAAAAAAATCGGGTACATCACAAAAATAAGAACAGGTGCTTGTGTCACCGCCTTTTTCAAAAGCTGAAAAGCATCCTCCGCTGCCTTGTTCCACACAAATACACTCCCCTTGATGCAGTCAATAAGAGGGGCAATAATACTGCTAAAATCACGAATGAAACGGCGATAGAAGGAAGCCAAACCATGGAATCGCCTAACATCATGAACATTCGTCGGTGTAGGCCAGCTAGTAATAGCTTCCACCTTCGAATCATCCATACGAATACCCTCCTTGGTAACAACATACCCCAAGAAAGTCACTTGCTCCGTCAAAAAGTGGCACTTCTTACGATTAGCATATAATTTCTGCTCACGCAGAACATCAAAAACCTGTCTCAAGTGTCCCAAGTGTTGTGCCACAGATTTACTATAAATCAAGATATCATCAAAGTAAACAACAACAAACGTACCAATGAAAGGTCTGAAAATCTGGTTCATGAGTCGCATGAACGTGCTAGGAGCATTAGAGAGCCCAAATGGCATCACCATCCACTCATACAAACCATCCCGAGTCTTGAAGGCCGTCTTCCACTCATCCCCCGGTCTGACACGAATCTGGTGGTACCCGCTCCGCAAATCAATCTTGGAAAACACCACCGCACCATGTAACTGGTCAAGCAAATCATCGATCCGAGGAATGGGAAACCTGTACTTGATGGTGATTTTATTGATCGCCCGACTATCCATACACATACGCAATGTTCCTTCTGCCTTGGGCACCATCAAAGCCGGAACCGCACATGGGCTCATACTTTCCCGAATGACACCCTTGTCAAGTAACTCCCTCACCTGTCTCTCCAACTCTTCATGTTCCTTGGGTCTCAACCGATACGCAGCCTTGTTCGGAATAGAAGCACCCGGAACAAGATCAATACAATGCTGAATATCTCGCATGGGGGGAGTCCCGGAGGAATCTCATCAGGAGTAACATCACCGTAATCCTCAAGTAATGACTGTACCTCTGCGGGTGTGGCCATACCCGACTCGTTCTCCTCAAGCACGACAAGAACATAGAACCCCTGCTCCACTGCAGTTGCTGAATCAAACTCTGCACGGCTAAGGAGTTGGTGAACAACAGCAGTCGTAGGTTTCTCACTAATAGTCTGCTCCTGTCTCGGGTCCGTCGGACAAAGAGTAATAGAGACATCATTCATGCGGAAGGTGTACGTATTCTTGAACCCATCATGCTTAACCCGCCTGTCAAACAACCACGGCCTACCCAACAAAATATGGCATGCATCCATTGGTACCACATCACACCACACCTCATCTCTATAACGCTTGCCAATAGAAAACTGCACGAGGCACCGCTTATCCACCTTGAGCTCATTGCCCTTGATCAACCAAGACAACTTATATGGCTGTGGGTGTACAACCGTAGGCAAACTCAGCTTATCCACCATTGTAGTAGACACAACATTCTCACAACTACCACCATCAATAATAACCTTGCAAACCTTACCCTTGGCAGTGCACTTTGTATTGAAGATATTATGGCGAAGCCACTGATCATCATCCACAGCTGTTGTGTTCAACACACGTCTAACCACCAAGGCCGGACCCTTGTCTGCATAAACCACTTCGGACTCGACGTCGGACACCTCGTCTGCTTCATCATAGACCGGCAACTCTTCCTCAAGTAAGGCAACAACGTTCCTGTTGGGACACTCGGCTTGAAGGTGACCAATACCCTGACATTTGAAGCATCTCGCAGGCTGCCTCCCCCTAGTATTTGCTGCAGTGGTACCCGAATTGGCTGTAACTGGTGTCTTCGGAGCAGTTGGGGGAACCCCTTTTGGTGTGCTAGAACTACCAACGCCCCTAGTGTTGGTAACATCCCTGCTCGGCCAACGATTCACCACTTTCTTTCGCTTCAACTGTTTCTCAACCTTCAAGGCAAGTCGACACACATCCGCATAGGTCCAATACTGCTGCAATTGAACCACCTCCGACACGTCAACACGTAGTCCCCCAAGGAAGCGAGCAACGGTCTGTTCATCCTCTTCGGAAACATCACACCGCATCTGCAAACGATCAAACTCGTTGATGAACTCCTCAACGGTCATATCCCCCTGTTTCAAATTATGGTAATCAAGAAAAGCCTCCTGTCTATAGTGGTCCGGAAGGAATTTCCTTCGTAGCAACTTTTTCATCTTATCCCAAGAGTGAGGAATTTCCTTCGTAGCAACTTTTTCATCTTATCCCAAGAGTGAATTTTCGATTTCCCCTCTCTCGCCCGTTGCTTCTTAACATGTTCCCACCATATAGAAGCATGCTTTTTTAATTTGATTGCTACAACCTTAACCTTATGACTATCGTCCATGGGTTTCAAATCAAACACACGTTCAACAGTATTTAGCCAATCAATGAACTCATCAGGGTGTGCCTTACCTTCAAACTCCGGGATGTCGATCTTCATGCCGATATCCTTCGAAGGATCAGCCCCAAGCCTGTGTCCACGATCATGACCACGAGCGAAGGGATTGCGCCCGTCTGCAAAGCCTCCCTCATCAGACGAGCCGTCTGAATCAGAGCCCACATCAGTGGGAGCCCTCATATCAGCAATCTGCTGTTGGAGCCGCTGAACTTGGTTTCGCAATTCGTCATTCTCAATATCGCGTAGGTCTCTCTTACGATGGATTTCATCCGCCTGGGGGTTTGCACGATGGCCTCTACCCTGCCCACGACGACCATCTCGAGCACCACGTCCGCGTTCGGCCATTGATAACCAGGTTCTGATACCAAATGATATCGAAAGAAGCCTTGAGATTGATACCGAACGGAAAGAACCCTGAAACAATGGGTTACAAACCCTAGATAAAGAAAGCCTCAGCTTTTCCTTTATTTTCTTTATTCAATAATCAATAAGTCTGCATAATCCCACGGTAAAAGATGTTTAAATACTCGTCCAAACCCTAGAACAACTTAACAAAATAAATACCAAAATAACCCTGCTTAAACGTTCAAAACACCAGATCAAACACGCATCAATACGTAAATAAGGAAACACCAACGTCGTGAGGCGCCCGCCCCGTGAAGAGTGAGGCGTCCGCCTCCAATCCCGTAACTCACTGCTTGGTCGAACATCTGTGAGGCGGCCGCATGAGCATCTGTGAAGCGCCCGCCTCAAGCTCCGTCGCAAGGCCTCCTTGTTCTGCAAATGGGGCGCTCGCCTGGCCCTGAATCATGTGCCCGCCTGGCCTGTGTTGCTGATGTTGCACGCTGCCTTGGTTGGTCCTTTGCCCCTACTTCCTTGAGCTGCTCCAACCATGTTTGTAGGAGTAGAATGTGGATAGCCAAAAGCCTATGAGAAAGAGCCGAACGGAATTAACAACCAAAGTTCCGAAGAAAAGCTTGAGCTTTCTTATGAAAATTCAATAATCAAAGTCTGCATAATCCCACGGTAAAAGATGTTTAAATACTCGTCCAAACCCTAGAACAACTTAACAAAAGAAATACCAAAATAACCCTGCTTAAACGTTCAAAACACCAGATCAAACACGCATCAATACGTAAATAAGGAAACACCAACGTCGTGAGGCGCCCGCCCCGTGAAGAGTGAGGCGTCCGCCTCCAATCCCGTAACTCACTGCTTGTCGAACATCTGTGAGGCGGCCGCATGAGCATCTGTGAAGCGCCCTCCTCAAGCTCCGTCGCAAGGCCTCCTTGTTCTGCAAATGGGGCGCTCGCCTGGCCCTGAATCATGTGCCCGCCTGGCCCTGTGTTGCTGATGTTGCACGCTGCCTTGGTTGGTCCTTTGCCCCTACTTCCTTGAGCTGCTCCAACCATGTTTGTAGGAGTAGAATGTGGAACTATATCAATAAGGGCAAAGATGTAAAATAATAAACTAATGACACAAATTCAATCAATGTTAGCTTCCCTCTTGCAATCACACAAATTCAATCATCACACTCTTTATCTGTCTTTCCTACCTTTGAGTTCTTCTTCATTTCCTCCTGCCTAGTTTGACAATCCCCTTCCTTTTCTGTCAAACTATCTATCCTCTTATCTAAGTTAATTTTTTATTTTTATTTTAATCTTTGATTTTTTGAATAATTTATTTCAATTTGGGTATTGTTGCTGATTTGGGAGAAATTACTTTGATTGTTTTGCTAATTTTGTTTTTTTTGATTTCGTGAAAAATGGTGATTGAGGAGAATTTTAATTATGGTGGCTGGAATTGGAGGATGGTGGGCAGGATGGTAGTTGTGGTAGCATGATGGAGGTGGGGAAGATGGTAGGGAGTTTGAGATGAATTCATTTTTACACATATACCCCTACATTTCAATGAAATTCCTAATCAACATTCACATGAATATACATATCTTCACGTGAAATTCCCGTGCAAGTTCTATTGCATGAAAGAGACAGAAATGCCCCTTAAGTATGTTACGTGAGTGACACATGACATACTTCTCGTTAGTTTTTTAACGGGTCATCAATTTTGTACCTAATTGCAACCAAAACACAAACTCAGTGATCAACTTGTAACAAATACAAATTTGATAACCAATTGAAACATTTTATAAAACTCATGTAACTAAAATACAATTTACCTTAGTTTTAAATCTTGTCTGTCAATTGCTTGCCACTCAATCTCACACATTTATCTTGTCCGAATGATACGCAGTCACACAATAGGAAACTCGTATCCGTTCAATTGTACAGGACCTAGATCTTATATATAGAGTACTAAGGGGATAAATGACACATGCCCGAACATACATGTAATATACATCAAACAAATTGTTTTCTCAGTCACTATACAAACAACGTTAAATTAATGTCAAGTCCTCCGCCTAGTGTTACATCAATCTAGTGAAAATATGCATGGGAGAAGAATGATTGATATGAAAGACTCAATTTATTATGATAAAATATGTATATATTTATATTACAAGCAAGTGTTCTAGAATAATCTTCCTATGTTTATAAGATTTGAATCTCTAATTGATATACACAATGTCTAAGTTTGGTAACCAAATAAACACAATATACACTACTAGAAAGTGGTTGTTTACCGACGAAATTTTTACCAACGGATGCGCTCTGTCGGTATTACCGACGGAATAACAATGAATAACGACGGATTTTTAATTTGCACTTGATGGGAATTTCTTTTTTAAATTTACATTTTATTCTGTTGGTAAATGTGAATATTATGTTGGTATTACCGACATAATTGGTCCCTCGGTAATATCGACGGAAATTGTACATCGGTAATTCGATATATAAATTAAACCCTAGCCGCCTCTCTCGTTCAGTTTCGCTTAAACATAATCGCCATATCATTTAGCTAAGAAGTTAACTCTCCCTCGTGAAATCTGGAGAAAGATGGCTGCGACGCCAATGATGCCGCCGAACGCGGCGTCGGGAAACCCTAACATCGATGGGAACCCAACAGTGGTGGCAGCTTCAGCACCTCCAGGTACGGATATGACCGAAATATGCTTCAGGGATCAGTTATGGTTTAATACATATCCACTGGATCGAAATCCTGTCTTCAATTACTTTGCCCTTTCTTTATTCTACATTTTTGCTTGCAACAACGAACAGCTCAGGATGCGCGCAATTCACCCCCTCGATATCTCTCATCTCTCGTAAGATCACTTCCTCAACCTACTTACCCTTCAAGTTATGCTTACTTCACAACTTGTCTCGAGCGTATTGCAAATTTTGGGTTTGAAGCGAAATACCAAACTAGGGCAAATGCTCTCTTCTAATCTGATTTCTGCAAGATTTGGGTTGATAATCATTTTCTCTTCCATACTGTAGCTCTTGGTGATTTAGAATAGTTAGGGTTTGAGACAAGTGTCAAAAGATTCGAGTGGCAGCAGTAAGAAATGTGAAATGTGAGGTCAATTGATCAATTAGCTATCTTAGAATCGACTGGAAAATGAGTAGTAATAAGGTCTGCAAATCGTCGTTGTAGAATCAAAACTCCAAATTTAATTTGTAGAGTAAAAAAAGATTGTTAAAGGACCATTAAATTTGATTGTATGAGGATGTCCAACTTATGGTGGATATGGGATTGGAGGCTTTCAGATTATCCATTTCATGGTCTCAACTCATCCCTAGTACGTATATATATACGTAATATATATGTATAATGACATGATCATATTGCATTGCGCTGTTCTGATTTATAGTACTTGCTGATCAGAATGCATATGGATTAGCGTATGTATGTATATACCCGCTAATCTATATGTATGAAGACATGATCAGAATGCATTGCGTGTTCTGATTTATACTACTTGCTGCTCTTTATCTTTTCAGATGGACGCGGACCTATAAATCCCAATGGTTTACATTATTACAACAATTTCATCAATGAACTTATACATCACGGTTCTCTCTCTCTCTCTCTCTCTCTCTCTCTCTCTCTCTCTCTCTCTCTCTCTCTCTCTCTCTCTCTCTCTCTCTCTCTCTCTCTCTCTCCATGAGGGCAATATATTTGTCAAAGGTGGTTATGACTGCTCTCCTTTGTTTTAGTTTCCGGTGATATAGATTTAACAAGCTCATCATTTATGCAGATAAATATTGGGAGGATATTAAGTTTGGGGTAGACAACCAAGTTGATTTTTATGCTGTTTCTTTTGTGAAGGATGCTAAGGTGGCCCATGAGTTGAAAGATTATCTCAAAAGTAAGCTTTCGACCCCATCACTGATAAATGATATTTCTAGATTGTGGTTGGTTACGAGTCTACTCTGATATGATTTAAACTTATCCCACTACTATCTTCTCTCTATTTTATGCTTGAAAGATCTGATGATATGAATTTGTTAGCCTAATGGGATGCACAGCCATCTTTTTTAAAGTAAGGAGGCTAAAGACAGTAGTATTCCACAACTACTCCATAAAATAACTACTCCATGAATTAGCATATTTCATTCTATAAAATGCTAGTCCCTATCTTCTATCTCCGTCTCATAATAAATGTGTATTGTACTATCACGTATTAGCTGAATTTTTGGATTTATTTTTCTTTAAAACATGATTTGAAGTTTCTTTTGTTGTTATTTTTCTTCTATTATATTAACTACTTCTACTCATTTTGTATCACAATATTCATGTCCCAGGTTCTTAGAGATTCAGATATAGAGAATGCTTTCAATAAATTAGTTGATAAGCGATATAGTGGTAAAGTGTTTGACATGAAGTGGTGGCGGCTGTCATGGTCATTAAACTTGTTTTTATTTGGCTTGTAATCAAATTTAAGTAATTTTTATGTTGGTTGTAAGATTTTGATGAATGTTGAATTTATTTTTTCATGTTTTTGGTGAATGTTTGATTGAGTTGTATTTGGATGTAGGTATTTTGGGATTTGAATGCTAGTATTTTGGTATTTGAATTTGAGCAGGTTGCAGGTGGCTTTTTAAATAATTTAATTTTTTTTAAAAATTCTGGACAATTTATCAACGGACTGTCCGCCGGTAAAATTTTAAAAAGATAATGATAATATTACCGACGGAATACTCAATCGGTAATATTAAGTTAACAAAGTTAATTACCGTTTCCCGATTGATTTATCCGTCGGTGCCTATAATATTACCGACGAAAAATTCCATCGGTAATCTCCGGCGATAACGCCGGTAATCGTCCGGCAAGTATTCTTTATCGACGGACAATCTCTGACGAATTATTGGTGTTTATTGACGGATTAGCATTCGGTATTACTGACTCAATATTCTGCCGTTATTACCAACAGAATATTATCAACAGATCATTTTCGTCGGTAAATCAATATTATCGATGAAATCTGTTATTTATCGACGGAAATATCCGTCGAGAAATCATCAGTTTCTAGTAGTGATATACTTGATAATATTATTTTTCTAATATGCCCCCGTAAGATGGACGATCATTGGATAAATCCAATCTTAACGAGTGATAAGATGAACCGGATTTGATGGAGCGGGTGGAGATGGATGTGATTCCGTATGTGTATGTGGTTTCGGATGTGATGTGGTTGTTGGTGTTATCGCATCAGCTGGTTGGTTGGTGTGAGGGCCGGTGTGATGACACCATAAGTTGTTTTTTTAAGAAAATGAAAATAATAGGGTTTTGGTTAAAAATAATATGGTTTCAGTTAGTGGTTGTGCCGAGGATGGTGATGTTTTTGGTGGAGTAGGGTTGTGTCGTTGTTAGTTTTGGCAAGGGTTTTAGGGCGGTGTATTGATCCATGACTAGACTAGGTGGTATGGGCGCCGAAGAAGGGGTTGTAGGCGCCATTGGAGATTGAGTTTTGAGACCGAATGAGTGAGGTTTTTTTTTGTAGTTGGTTACTCGCAGCCGAGCTGGTGTTGGATGCCGTCAGGTTTTGGGAATGTGGCGACGTGTATGACTATGTCGGAGACGGTGGGGTTGTTGGTTCTCAAAACCATTGTATGGCCGAGTGGTGGTGATGGCGGAAGGCAGTTGTTAGGTAGGTTTTAGGGTTTTAGATTTTTAGGGTTTTTGTCGATGGTTGTGTGATTTAGAAGGGTGGAGAAGGAAGTTGGAGAAGAGGGGGTTTCGGCCATGGGTTTTGCCGACGATGTATGGGAGGGAGTAGAGGTGGAAGTGGGTGTTTTGTTGTGGTAGTTTTAGGGTTTCAAATTTTTAGGGGTTTTGCCGAGGATTGTGTTTTGGAAGGAGGAGACAGAAGTGGGTGATGAAATTAGGGTGGTTTCGGCATAATGATTTGCTGAGTGTGGTGAAATAATGGTGGACTAGGCGGAGGTAAGTGTTGGTATTTGGGTGTGGCGGCTTAGGGTTTGCCTCAGGTTGGTGGTGTAAGGGGGAGAGGGTTTCCGCTATGACAGTTTGTCGAGAGTGCTGTTTGGAGCTGGAGGTGGGTGGGGTTTAGATGGTTGGTGGGGGAAGCAATAGTGGTGAGGATGATAGGGCGGCTTAGGGATTTGCTGCAAGGGTTTGGCGGAGAAAGTCCAGGGCCGGTCCTGTGAGATTTGGGGCCCTAGGCTAGTTATTTTTTCGTGGCCCTTAAATTTCACCAAAAGCAACAGTATGTCATCCTCGAGTCTTTAAATCTCTCTTCGTTTTTCCTTCTCATGTTGTTCTTTCTATTTATTTTTTCTATTAGATCTATTTATGATTTTCATAAGTTTTAGAAAGTTTGAACCTTTAATTGAATCGTAGACTAACAAGGAGAATTGAAGAATTTTATTAATGAAGACACTGATTTTGGACTTTGACAATTGGATTCGGTATATAAATTGAGTTGAGATAATTTTAGTGATAAATGCCAATAAAGTAATGATATATTTCAATGAAGTTGAACTAATTCATTAAACTTTATTCTTTCAAAAAAAAAAATCATTAAACTTTATTTTATAACAAAAATAAGATTTGATGATTAAGCTTAGAAGTATTGAATGAAGCATAACTAATTAAGGGAATAGAGGAGAGAGAAAAAGCTGTCTAGTGAGAGTAGGAAAGGAGAAGAGAGGAGGGAAAAAATTGAAAAAATTGCCTATAGGAGATTTCGAACATGGGTTAAACCAATAAAGAGTGCACAAGAAGGACTTTAAACTAACTTCCTTAACCACCAGGACAATAGCAACTTCTATTATAAAAATTAGTGTTATATATATATATATATATATATATATATATATATATATATATATATATATATATATATATATATATATATATATATATATATATATATATATATATATATATATATATATATATATATAAAGTTAAAATTTGAGGCCCCAAAATCGACTAAAATTTCGGAGGCCCTAGGCGACCGCCTCACTCGTCTTACGGTAGGGCCGGCCCTGACGAAGTCAATCATATATATGGGAGAAGAATTGTTGATATAAAAGACTCAATTTTTATGATATAAGAGGTACTTATTTATAGGATTACAAGCAAGTGTTCTAGAATAATCTTACTAGGTTTACAAGATTTGAATCTCTAATTGATATACACAATCTCTAAGTTTGGTAACAAGATAAACACAATTTATAACACAATATATACTTGATAATATTATATTTCTAATAGTTCTCATTATCAAGAATCCTAAATTACGAAAGCTTCAATATGTGCTCCCTCGCTCTCTAACTTGCTATTAAATGTTAATCACTGAAAAATGAAAGAATTTGTCAAACCTGGGGGTGTACTTTTATAGTTTTTAGTGTCTTTTAGGGAATAGAACCAAATCTGCTCTGATCAATCCTGGCCGTCGGATCACACCTGATCGAGGAACTATATTCAAGTGCAAAGTGTGTCCTAACCATCTGAACCATTCAATTTTGATCTAGTACAAAACTAGCCCAATTGACCACTAGCTTGCATGGTTGACCCAATAGACCACTAGACACTTTCTATGCAATGAGGGATATGACTTTCAATATTCACAAAAACTCTTCATAAACCCATTTCAAATTACTTACTTTGGGCATTAATTTTTCATTCACAATAATTTGATTTTGAAAAAATAAATACATCACATTAATCTACTCCAAATGTAGATTACAAATATGCAATTTATTTCATATACATAATATGAAATTACATTTAATTTTTGGTCAAATATTGGTCAAGCGAAATATTTGGAACCAAAATCCACAATCCCCCACATGAATAACAATTATTGTATCGGGGTATGTAGCTTATGACCTTTAATTTCCCCTAGTAAAATACTATTGGATATACTAACCATTTAGTAGCGCGATGATTTGAACTATTGATTGCAAAGTGTATACCTAGACAATAGTACCCACACAATAATAGCTATAACACTATTTGTTCTCACGTTGTGTCCATTTCGGTCTTGTACCGTATCTCAATCATAAGTGTTCATTCAGAAGTGGATTTATTATTTCTCACTTATATAGGTGATTCTACTATATATAGTATCCTGCTATACTCCACCACGTAGGTGTAGGAATCATTAAAAGTTTTCTCAACTTAATCTCACCACTTTTGCATGTACATACACTTGGATATTCTAGGAATAAGTATGAAATAGGTTCCAAGTATTTCTATCGAACATCATAACTTAGCTGTCTCATTGAACCAAGGTTTAGGGAACTCCAATTTTCAAGATCGAGTTTCCCTTATAAGCTCTTTTGTTGGGGATTTTGAACCTATTCTCTTTAAAAATTTATACAGTTGATCTCTACTTATATCTTTCGTAAACGGGTCTGCTATGTTATCATTTGACTTGACATAGTCAATTGTGATAACACCAATATTGATCAATTGTCTGATGGTATTATGTCTACGATGAATGTATCTAGATTAACCATTATACATACTGCTCCGTGCAGGGGCGGAGCCAGGAATTGGCCGAGGGGGGGCAAGATTACACGGGGGTTCGGGGGCAGCGCCCCCGAAAAAAAAATTTCGGGTCGGACAAGTAAAAAATGGGTCGGATCCATGAAATACAATGTATTTTAGTTAACAAAAATGATAAAATTAAATAATTCAAAGAACGATTGAAATAATGTTGAAGTATTTAACGCAAACAATTTATTAAAATATATTACTCGTACAAAAAATAAATTCAAATTTGCTAATTAAACTTGGGATAATAGGAAGAAAGAGCAAAAATAAAAAATATGGGAAAAGCCTAACGAATTAATTAAGATTGAAAAAATGTGAGGAAATTAGGAGAAAGAGAAAAACAAAACTGTTAAGAGAAAGAATAGCAAAGATGGAAGACAAAATTAATTGAAAATGTAGGTAGCAGGGTTCGAACATGGATTTGAAAGGAAACACCAAAGGCTTTAACTTCACCCCTTTTACCGCTGAACCACACCACTCACTGGTGTTAATCTTGAAGTTAATTATATATATACATATATAACAAAAATATGGTGGGGGCAAAAAAAAAATTTCCACTGCATTTCCGCCGCTGGGGGGGGGGGGCGAGTGCCCCCACCTGCCCCCCACCCCCCGGATCCGCCCCTGGCTTCGTGCCCTTTCTATTGCTGATTGACTATCACAATGTATTAGTACTGCAGGCACATGCTTATTCCAACAATGAATATCATACAAGAAGTTCTTAAGCCATTCAACTTCTTCTCCAGCATTATCTATAGCTATAAACTCAGATTCTATCGTGGATCTAGCTATACATGTTTGTTTGGAGGATTTCCATGATACTGCTCCTCCACCTATTATGAGTACATATCCACTCATGGACTTGATGTCTTTAGTGTCAAATATCCAATTGACATCACAATATCCTTCTAATACTGCTAGATATCTCTTGTAAAGTATCTCATGTTTCAATGTATAGTTGAAATATCTCAATACCCTCATTAGGGCCTTCCAATGGTCTACATTGGGATTACTAGTGAACCTATTTAGTTTACTCATTGAATATGCAATGTCTGGACGTGTACAATTTGTTAAGTACATTAGACTGCCATTTATTCTTGCATATTCCAATTGAGAAACCAGTTCCCCTATGTTCTTGATAAGTGTAGAGCCAAGTCTACCAGTGTCTTACTCAAAGGGCTATCAATGGCATTGAACTTTCGAAGTACATTTTCTAGATAATGGGATTGTGACAGGACTATCCCTTCTGACGTTTTAGAAATCTTTATTCCTAATATAACATCAGCCAATCCAATGTCCTTCATATCAAAATATTTCTTTAACACGCCTTTAGTATTCATGGTCAATTCAGGAGTATTTCCTATTATCAATATATTGTCTACATAAAGACAGACAATTACAAATGATTCAGTCGTTCCTTTAATGTAGACACACTTGCCACATTTATTTATCTTGAATCCATTTGACAACATTGTTCGGTCAAAATTCGCATGTCATTATTTAGGTGCTTGTTTTAGTCCGTACAACAACTTTACAAGTTTACACACCTTTTATTCTTTACCAGGAACAATGAACCCTTCAGGTTGTACCATGTAAATCTCTTCTTCCAACTCTCCAGTCAAGAAAGCTGTTTTCACATCCATGTGATGTATCTCAAGGTTATCCATTGCAACAATTTCTATGAGAACACGAATGGACGTGATTCTTGTGTTATGTAAACATGTATCAAAGAAATCATATCTATCCTTTTGTCTAAACCATTTGAATACTAATCGGGCTTTGTACTTATCTATACATACATCTGCCTTATACTTCCTTTTAAGGATCCACTTGCAATCAAACAGTTTGCATCCTGGAGGGGATCAACCAACTACCAAGTATTATTATGCATAATGGATTCTATTTCACCATTGATTGCTTCTTTCCAGAACGGACTATCCAGACCAAATAAAGCTTCTTTAACTGTAGCTTGTTCGTTTTCTAATATATATGATAGAAAATCAGGATCAAAAGACTTTTTCACTCGTGCCTTCTAACTACGTCTAGGTCCTTAATATTCTTCTTGAGATGGACCACTTATAGCTTCATAAGTCTTCTTATAAGAAATTGTATCTTTATTTTCCTTAGCAGGAAAGATATTCTTAAATAATAAAGCATTCCTTGATTCTATCGCTATTCCTTCATTCATATCAGGAATATCCAACTTGTGCACTATAAACAGATATGCACTACTATTACTAGCATATCCAGAGAAATTTGGGTCAATTGCAGCTATGGCAGATGCCGATAGGGAGGACTACGCCTTACTAACCAAAGAAGATAAAGCCATGGAAGATGAATGGATTCTTGATTCTTAGGCATCTTATCACATGTGTTCACAGAAAGAATGGTTTGTAACGTACAAACAAGTGGAAGGTGGCGATATTTATATGGATAATGGTTCTATTTGCAAGGTAGTTGGCATGGGTTGCTTAAGGGTGCGAACTTCTGTGGTAAATTTTGCCGTTGAACAAGTTTAGACATGTTCTTGAAGTAGAAAAGAATCTGATATCCCTTAGTCAGCTAGACAAGATAGGATACAATTTCAAAGTGAAGGTGAAGCAGTAAATGTTTGCAGGGGTTCAAACATAATTATGAAAGGGGTAAAACGAAGTGCCTTTTACGTCCTACAAGGATCTAATTTTTTTGGCTCGAGTGTCAAGCTTCATACTACTATGGGTATGATAAAGACATATTTAGAGGAAGCATATTGTGTGATTTCTTATGGGGTGGTTGAAAAACATGTGGAGTAGCATGTTATTTAAATTGGAGTTGAACTAATTAGCAAGCCACAGTTAGTAAGTCGACACACACAATTTGGTGTTGTTGAGGCGAAGGGGGGGGGGGGTGAGCCGATTACCTTTGCTAGAGAAACAATCACATTTAGGAAGTGAAGGAGTCATGAAGTAATTAAATACTGCTGGGGATTTCGCGAGTTATGACACTTCTCTGTTTTGGTGGCAAGATCTAATCTCGACTGCATTTGCCAAATTGCCGGTTGGAGAAATTTTGTGTGTCGGTTGCAGCGGCATGTTTTGGGTGTCTTGAATACACATTTGTGTCCTCGGCGAAACACAATTTGAGTGTCCAGAGAGATACATTTGTGTGTTTAGAATACACGTTTGTTCGTCAAAATTTTTATTGTGTAGATGACAAGTTTGGTGTTCGGCGTAACACATTTTGGTGTCTAAGAAGATACTGATTCGGTTGTCTGGAGGATAAGTTAGGTGTTTTGCGTATCACGGCCGAGGCAAGAGAGGTGGAGAAGACTGTTCTAACTATTGGTTTTGGAGATTCAAAGTAAAGGTAGAGATTTGTTATGACTTAGTGTCTTTGGATTGTTGAAGTCGATTTGAAGGAGTACAAGAGAAAGTTCAAGTTGATTTGAGTTCAAGACTTAAAAGGAGAATAATTGAAGGTTTTTTTTTAATTCTTTATTAAAGTCTTTTTGGGTTAACGAAGATCATGTTGTTGAGGATTTAATTGTTTTCTTAAATTACTTAGGCTGCCTAGGCGCCTAAATTCTCCTAGATCGCCTAATTCTCCAAGCCTGCACAGACAGCCTAACTTGTATAACGCCTAATTTGAATACCTAATAAAAAATTGCGGTGCTTAGGGTGTCTAGCCCGTTTTTAGAATGCAAAGCGCCAGCTTTTCAAAACACTACATGCGGCTGATCTTGGTCCCTGCAATTCCCTGCAATTCGACCATCTCTAACATTCAATCACAATTAATAACAGGGGCGGAGCCAGGGGGGCAGGAGGGGGCACTTGCCCCCCCCCCCAGCGGCGGAAATGCAATGCAATTTTTTTTTTTTTCCCCCCCCCCACCGGAATCTGGCGAAAACTAGGGATTTGGCCGGAGAAGAGGCCGGAGAAGAGAAAGAGTTCCACGTTTTTTTTTTAATTAATCAAAACGACGTAGTTTTGATTAATAAAAAAAAATTCCTTCAATTCCGTTTCCTGTTATTTAAAAAAAACAGAGAGGACGTCATTTCCTCTCTCTCTCGATGAAAACCTAGCCAATTTCTCCGCCCCTTGCCGCGTCGCTCCTCCTCCTCGACGCCGCCGCCGCTCCTCCTCCTCCTTGATGCCGCCGCTCCTCCTCCTTCTCCTCCTTGCTGCTGCCGTCTCTCTCTCTCTCGGTAATTTCCTCTCTCTCTCTCTCTACAAATTTGAATGGAGACTGCTTCTTAATTTCTTCACAAATTTGAATGGAGACTGCTTCTTATGGAGTTTAGAAATTTAAATGTGTTGATTAATTTTTAATTTCTTCACAAATTGATAAGTTTTCAATTGTATTTTTTGTTCATTTAGGTTTATCAATGGACAGATTTGTATTAAAAAGGCCTAGATCTACTGCTTCTTCTAGTTCTACTGTTGGAAATGAAAATGTGGTTGTCGAAATTGTAGAAAATGACATTGTTTCTGATTCCGGCCTACGAAAGTCAATTGATAGTTTTGATGTGAATATTCAGGACCGTAGTCGTAGAGAATATGGTGCTAAAGGTCCTTGTCAACCAAAAGGTCATGCATTTCCAAAAAAAGGAATTCCAAGTCGTAGTTTTAGAGATGATTGGTTTGGGGATTTTAATTGGCTTGAATATAGTATGTCTAAAGATGCCGCATATTGCTTTTGGTGTTTTCTTTTTAAGCATGGTTATGTGTCACCGGGAGATGAAGCATTTACTAGTATTGGGTTTAGCAATTGGAAAAAGGGTCCTGAAAAGTTTAGAGGACATGTTGGTTCTACTTTTAGTTCACACAACCAAGCAAGAATCAAATATGAAAATTTTTTGAATCAAAAACAAAGCTTGAGTCATGTTATTGATAGAGGTTGTGCGATAAAAGACAAGGAATATCAAATTCGCTTTGACGGCAAGCCTAGATGTTATTCGTTTTGCTTGGGTGAAGGTCTTCCTTTTAGGGGACATGACGAGTCTTCAACTTCCATAAGGCATAGGGTACTTTTTATCGTTGTTGCAATGGTACAGTTTAAGGAATGAAGAGGTTGGTAACGTTACTCTTAAAAATGCTCCGGAAATTCTCAAATGACTTCTCCCGATATTCGTAAAGATATAATTAATTCTTGTCTTTGTTGAAACAAGACTTGCAATATTGAGTGAACTTGGTAATGGATTATTTTCTATCATGGTTGATGAGTCTCGAGATTTCTCAATAAAAGAGCAAATGGCGATTGTTATTAGATATGTGAACAAAAAGGGGAGGTCGTGGAAAGATTCTTGTATTTGATTCATGTTAAGGAGACCACGTCGATATGTTTGAAAGAGGCAATTGACTTAGTATTTTCTGGGACCGAATTGGGATTAACAATGTCAAGATTGAGAGGTCAAGGATATGATGGTGCATCTAATATGAGAGGGTGAATTTAATGGTTTGAAAGCACTTATTTTAAGAGAATCCATCGGCATGGTATATTCATTGTTTTGCTCATCAAATTCAATTGGTGTGTGTGGTTTGTATTTAAGGCAAATCGGTATGTTAGTGGCTTTTCGGTTATCTTGGGTAAATTGTTACAATATGTGGATCTTCTTGTAAAAGAAAGAGATAAACTTAGACAAGCTGAACATGATAGACTTGTTGAAAGGTTGGAGAAGGGAGATATCAATTCAGAAGTGGTCAAAATCAAGAAACCTCTTTGCGTAGACCAGGGTGACACTCGATGGGGATCTCATTATATTACTATACTTCGTCTTGAAGCTATGTGGCCATCGGTGATTAAAGTCCTTGAAAATATATTTAATGATGGAGTTGATGCAACAACACGTGGGCTAGTTTCGGGTTTGATACAAAGGATGGAAAGTTATGAGTTTGTGTTTATTATGATGTTGATGAAACGTTTATTAGGCTTCATTTACCCATTGTCTTTAGCCTTGCAAGCAAAAGATCAAGATATTCTCAACGCACTTAATGGGGTAGAGATTGTGAAAGAAAGATTGTAAACATTTCGAGAATCTGGATGGGATAGTTTATGCCAAGTAGTGAATTCTTTTTGTGAGGCTAATGAAATTGATGTTGTTAAGATGGATGACATTGTCCCAAGACGGATTCGCGTCAAAAGAGATGAGACGAATATCACTAACTACCATCATTATCGTGTTGAAATCTTTTATGAGGTAACTTAACTATCACACATTTTTTCTATTAACTTTAGTATAATTAA